>CAXITT010000954.1:156862-229146 GCA_964033795.1 Lymnaea stagnalis
CTATCTATCTATCTATCTATCTATCTATCTATCTATCTATCTATCTATCTATCTATCTATCTATCTATCTATCTATCTATCTATCTATCTATCTATCTATCTATCTATCTATCTATCTATCTATCTACATACCTACCTATCTTTCTATCTATGTATCTATCTATATATCTAAGAAAAGCTTAACCAATCTCTATGTTGAAAATTAAATTTCGCTTAAATGAATGGGTTTTAATATTTACAAGTATAATTATGTAAATGTATTTACGTTGTGTTAACTTAATTGATTTTCTTAATTGGTAAAATGAGAGTATAGGATCTATTTTTCACAAATGTAATATCATTGTATTTAAAATTATTGTCATAAACGTAACATTTTACACACTATACTTTCTAACCCCGGTAATATGTACATAAGAGGGTAAATTATTTGTCAAAATCATTCTGAGGCGTATCTTGTGCTGTCTAAAGCAAATGAAAATATCCTATTACTGATCCCCTCCGCAACAGAGTTTAAAAAAAAAAAATTATAATAAAATCATCCATGGAATTGTAACCCCCTTACTTACGAAACATTTTTTTGTTTTGCATTTTACTATCTTTGTTCTTATTTGGATGAGTGGTAAGAGCATTAGTGAATGCTACTTTGATATGTAGTTTCGATGCACTGATTGAATTAAACAACATGTTCATGTTAAAAGTATATTTAAAGGTTACATTTCTTACTACTTTATAAATTTCATAAACGTATCTTTGTGGAACGAATCAAAGGTAAGAACGTATTAAATGTTAACAATTTAAATCTAAAGTTCTATTTAATTTTAGAAAATTTTTGCAATTTAAATAGCCTTCAATTGTATTTATTAAATTTACTTTTAAGAAGGGGAAAATACATTACTAGTTTTTTCACGCGCGGTTATGAAATCGAAGAAACTTAGAGCTGTGGCTAAAATAGACAATTCCGTTATGACTTCATTTGCGTAATTATTTAGATTTAATAAATTTTATTTTTATTTCGCTATTTAGACAACGCTCTAAAAACGCACTAAGAATAATCGATTTTTGGGTTTTCCTGCTAAATGGCATTTAGATGCAATTCTTAGATTATAATATTTTGATTAATATTTTTTTTATAACATTTACATTCTTTCAAAATGCTGAAAATAGTTCCTTAGTTGTTAATTTAAATATATTTGTAATTTATAATAATACTACTTAAAATTTTGCTAATATAAAAGTGGAAATATAATTTTTTTAGTGAATTTAAATTTATTCGATTTCCGTAAAATAATAGAAGATAACTAAGATTGTTTCTTTAATAATCTGATCGTATCTAAACATTTTCGGTTCTTTGGCGTTTCGTCAGCATATCTTATTCTTTTATATATGTATCTAGTTAGCACTTACTCGTAGGAAGGCTTCAAATGTCCCCGTGGTACACTGAATGGCCCGCTGCATGACGCCTCGAATGTGCGGCCACTCTTCTGCCAAACATCCATACACCTGACCTTTCTTTCCGTGAAGTATCATACTGGCTTCCGCAGCTTTCAGGACCCGACAGATGAAGTTGGTGTAGCTTTAAAAAAAACAACATCTACTTCTTATCTAAAAATTGTGTTGTTAATTTTTAAAATATAAAATTAAAAAATTCATTTCGTCTACTTGCAACAAAAACTATTAGCAGAGGCAGTTCTTTGGATATTAGGGGCCCTAGGCATGTAACGTAGGTAGGGTGCCCCTCGGGCCGAGCTCCCCCGAAGCTGGAATGCAAAGTGGAAAAATTGACGAAGGCAGAATAGAAGTGCCGCAGTGATGGGTGGGGCCGAAGCGGGCTGGCACTGATCATCCATCTCACACGCGTGTTACCAATAACCATATGGAGAACCACTAATCTTATTGTGGCAATGTGCCACTATATAAGAGAATCCACTCGCATAGTCATAGTGTGACTGCTATGGGTAACCCCAAGCACGTACACATCCATTATCCATGGTCATTCAACGTAACACTCAGCCGTGTACTGGCCTTAAATTTTATGTAGGTTATTTACACGCGGGAATAACCATCCCTGCTCCGGGGTTGACCAATGGTCAGCTCGGACGCGGGTTTCCTGTGACTGTGTGTGTGTGAGGGGGGGGGCGAACTGGGACTTGAGGTATGTACATCTTTGAGATTGTGGTGTGGAACGGATGCGTCGGGTCGATGGCAGGTGTGAGAGATTTTCCTGTCGGCTCTGTCCACGGATTGTACCTTTTCCATTAAAAAAACTATAGTTCTCAGACCTGATTGTTTTATTGTGATTTCATTTAAACTGTAAGCTACGTCACCACTCGGCTACATTATTATATCTACTAACAATAATGATAATTGAGCCACTAGAGAAAAAGTGTAGTTCTGAAATATAATAACTTGCAAGTGGTAGGCGAAAAGCGCTCGGTGGGGCCCCTTGGCAGTGGGGCACTAGCCGTTCGACTAGTCTGCCAATGCCTAAGAAGCACCCTACTGTGAGGACTCTGGTAGATTCACTGAGATTGGTGCAAGACTATTTGGGATTATTTAAGAAATTTTAAATAAATATTTCGATTTCAAAATAATGTTACACATTATAGAAATTTAAAAAATAATTTCTACATACTTATTGTATGCAGATGATTGGACATCCTAGAGGTCCTTTAGATATTGATGTCCATTGTTAATGATTTGTTGGGGGCGTGTTTTAGTTTGTGTTTTATAAACTTGATTTGTGAATGAGCGTCTTTAGTGTGGAGATTATTCGTGCAGTTATTTCAGTGTCATTTTATTGGTGACCTATTTTTAGGTTATGAACAATGAAGTTGTTCGTTGCTCAGGTTTAGGTAACTAGTCAGTTGCAGAAAGATAGTGGACGGAAGAAGGCACGCTGTGCAGTTTATTTTGGAATAAACAATCATAACAAATATTGACCTTTGTGTTGTTACTAATACTACTCTGCTAAAAGAAACTATTGAACTACTTGAGCAAATAGCAGTTTGTAACATCCAGGTCTATATAGAAATGGTTCTAACAAAAATATTTACAAAGAACCTCATCAATTTCATTAACGTTTCAAGAAATAAATTTCATTTAAATATTAGGTTGACATATTTTGAATAATAAAGAAAAATATGGAACACTACTTTATGACAACCTTATTATTGAAAACAAATTTGTCATGAAAAAGTCAAGGGTTGATTCGCTTAGCTAGCGTTAAAAGTATTTTAACTATATGAAAAATGAGTCGATGACATAATACTGAATAGGTCCATGATTGATACTTACGCACTACAAGACTGGTCAGCAATGGTCATCGTGACTTTTAGGCAGGACGTCTGACAAAAGTAGATGACCAGAGGATGGACGGCAAGGCGAGCGCATCCTTCGATCTCACGAATGATGTGATTATCTTTCAGTCGGCCCAATAGAAGTTGCCAGGTGAACATCTTCTGCGAACCATTGATAGCTAAGAAAACTTCTCGTAAATGTTCTTAGAGGATAAAATTAAATAAATATACCATTCATTGAATTTACTTTAATTATTATATCATTCATTGAATTTACTTATATAATTATTCATATCAATCTTTGAATTCACTTTTATACCGGTAATAATATCATACTAAGAATTCAATTAGATTATTATGTAAGGAATTGAATTCACTGAGATAAATTTATAAGCTATTGAATTTCTCAAGTTAATTATATTATAAATAGAATTTACATATTCATTACGTCATGCATTTGATTTAGTAAAATATGTATGTGCAACATTGACTTTATTTAGTAAATTCTATTAAGTTTCGAATTCGAATTGTTAATTATATCAGGGCTTTAATTCACATGGTTAATTATAAGAGTAATTCAATTAACTTAGTTAATGATATCAGATACTGCAAAAACTGAGGAAAAATAATTGTTTAGAAAAAGGAAAACAAATTTTTAGTTCTTAAAAATGAAATAATAACAAAAACCAATGTTGCTATTATTTTTTTACATTCAAACATTCACTTGTTGTAACAATAAGTTTAAATCATGTAGAGTCTCGGTAATTAGACAATATTTTTAAGAATCTCAGGGAAGGCGAGTTTTTAGACAAGGGAACAAGCGAGTATGACGATAGCGCAATCCATTCATGATTTTCAGAGATATTTACACAATCCGCTATTATGATTGTACATAGTTATGGTTGTTATTCGAACTAACCCATTAAGTGTGATGATTATTCCATTGTATTGAAGAAGTAACTATTTTATGTTCTATTAAATTCTGGAGTCCTTCAGGAAAAGTGAAGTGTTTAAAAAAGTACTTGGGATTTCGTTGTGGAGACGTTGAAAGTTTTGTATGCCATGTGGCCGGGAGTGGCGATAAAGGGAGCATCCAAATCTAATTGTAAAAAGTGTGACAATGATTCAGTGTATGAGAATTTATTACAAATCATACTTTACACCAGCTCTTCAACTAAAGAAAAGAAATACTAACAAATGTTCGTCTGTTTTTGTGTGTAAATAACAACTCATTGAGAATAAGTTTTTATTTAACTTTCTAAACATATTTTTTTTAAAGTTAGCTAGCACAAATCTATAAAAGGCAGAGATTTAAAATATACAAATATATTTACCCTCTGTAAATGTAACATCAAGAGAAGAACAGAATTGCCACAACAATTCTACGTCACTCTTGGACAGCCATTGTACAACCTCTGCGACTCTCTTTTCAAAGGTCAGAGCATGGAAGTCTACATCACAACACACAATTTTTTCCAATTGCTCAGGCGTCGGGATGTATGTGTCTTTGACCAGATATTCTTCCGCCAGTCGAATAACACATTCCGGAAGACAAAGAAACTTGTGGCAGATGTAAACACAGTCACTTACGTGTACGCCAGGCGCGTAATATTTTAGGAGGTTGAGAATGTCCCATTGGTCAGTCAACATTCCCACATGAACATATTCAGTACTACGTCCTGAGATTGGAAACTTCTTGTATGTTGTAAACACAACGCTTACTTTAAAATTTAAGCTCATAAACGTGTTCGCCAAGTGAGACAGGAAGATCAGAAACTCGTGGTCCCTTCCAGAGGTTCTCAAATGTTCACATTTATGAAACACAAAAACGTTGTGGTGACTGCTACAAAGTTCTAATAAAGATAGTATTTCCTGGAGCACATATCCTACGTCCCATTCGATGTTTCCGTTAAAAGTTCCAGGTTTTAATTTTCTCATGACAGCTGATAAAATATCCTGCAGAGAGATGAGTCCACGACACAAAATGGGATGATAGATGATTGCTCCCCGATTGGATGCTGACCTATGTCCCTCTATCTCTCTCATGTCGTCTATAGCCTGTAAGAAAAGCACAACTTTTGTAGGATGTCAGGTCACTGAATGAAACTAAGGATTATCGAATGTAGTCTGGAGATTCTTTTTAAATGAAACAATGTCTACTAACCATGGAATGGTCTAATTATTAAATGCCACTCTGTTCAAAATATTGCTCTTTCCTAAATAGATTCCCTTGTTTTTAATGCCCTAATTCAAAGAGGAGACGGTCGTGAATCTTGAAAGCCTTTAAAAACAGACTCATAAAGCCAGTGTTTGATGAAAGACAAATGGTTTACTTACAGCAGTTTCCAAGTGGTTGTGCAGACAAATGCTTTATTGACAGCAGTTTTCAATTGGTTGAAAAAAATGTCTTATTAACAGCAGTTACCAATTTATGTGGAGACAAATGTCTTATTAACAGCAGTTACCAATTGATCTCCATCAATAAAAAGCTACAATCCATATTATCATTTTTAAACAATCAATACCATCATTTGTAAACAGTCAATACCATCATTGGTAAACAATCAATACCATCATTGGTAAACAATCAACACTATCATTGGAAAAAAATAAATATGCTGGTAATTTTCAATGAAATAGTTATGATTATAACAGATTACAGGCTAAAGATATTTAGTGATTCTATTGCATGCGTTAAATTTTGGATAAAATCTTTGTATGTACAGTGTTGCCTTTTGATAACACCAGATAACATTCCGCTAAAAATGACAAAACACCACTGACCTGTTCCACTATCGTGGATTTTCCTGTCATGGGAGGTCCGCAGACTTGAAGTATCGATCCAGGATAAATCATCCGTGTGATTTCATTTCTCTATGTGAGTCTAATGTTCGGTGGGTTACGTCGAAATTTGGTATCGATGCACAAACGAGATAGTGAAGGAAGTCTCACTTGAATATCGTTGTCTGTTTCACTGATCTCACTAATGGTGGAAAGGTGATCCAATGTGCGATAGAACATTGCTGTCTCACTGATTCCTAATAACGGCTGGACGTTGCCTGATTTGGTCGAATCTTTTTGGTCGAGTTGGTAGTTTGATTGGACAGCCTGTTGTATCTTTGCTGTTTGATTTTGTAATCCTAGGCGATTTGACCCCATGATGGGTCCAGCAAAATGTCCTTTAGTCAATGCAGCCATTACGAGATGGTCTCTAGTAGAATTGGCAGTCATTGTGTGTCTTGTATAGGTCTACTTTAATAGCTGATGTTACATGAATACATTATGTGTCATAACGTATCAGTGGATAGATGCTTTTGACAAAGATGTTGAGAGATCCTGTTCTAATGTGTTTGATATACCAACAAGAAGATATACAGTGAATTGTTACTAGACATCCGTCGTCAGTGCCGTAAATAAATCTCTAGAATGTTACATAAAACAAATATTAGATGGCTCAAACCAAGACAAAGAACTATATCACCTGACTGTAACACTGGAGTCTTAAGTGATTGCGAAAAGAAATGAAACAATCTAAAAAGAAAGCATAACAGTAGAATAAGGGATCAGGACGTATTTTCAGTCAACTCAACCTGCATGGTTTTTAAAAAGATTGATTTTTTCCGTCATTCATTTCTACACAGTGTCGTAGACAGACATTAAACCAACCAGGTTAGACTTGCCCAAACCACATTCCCCCACCCCCAAATTCCCTTGAAAATGTTTCAACACAGTGCCGTAGCCAGACCTTACGCCGACCAGGATAAGCTTAACGACCACATCCCCTCTCCCTTTTCCTATTTACTAATTAAACCAACAACCAATGAAAAAACAAAAGATGCGAGACGTTTGACAAGTCCAATTCTTGTTTAAGTCGTTTAATTTAATTGAGCGTTCTACAAATTATCACAGTCAGTCACATCACAATATTGAATGTACATCATAATATTTTAATTCACTTAGAACATTCAACTAACTTAGGTCGTTTAATTGGATTAGAACATTGAATTCACTTGAAACTTTTAATTTGTTTAGAACATTCAATTCACAATACATTTCCATTGAACGATCTTTCAATCCTACTGGATCCCGTCCAGTAGACACTATACCATTTCACGTCAACTGTATTACTACTAAACACATGTGCAGAGGGCGCGACGAATCATGTTTTAAACAGCAAACAAAAAAGTCGTTGCCGACTGGTTGACGCAATGTTAGGAAGTATGTTCAAGTACCATCCTGTCAGCATGGCGCTATTTTAAAATTATATTTTATTTAGAAGAGGTTGAGCCGGTGGCGTAGCAAAGGGTAGGAGAGTTGGTCCACGCATGGTGGCATAGAAAGATAGTGGAGAGGCGGTCCAACCGTGGCGGCATAGTACGATAGTGGAGAGTTGGTCCGCCGTTGGTGGCATAGAAAGATAGTGGAGAGTTGGTCCACCCATGGTGGCATAGTAAGATAGTGGAGAGTTGGTCCACCCATGGTGGCATAGTAAATTGGTGGAGAGTTGGTCCACCCATGGTGGCATAGAAAGATAGTGGAGAGGTGGTCCACCCATGGTGGCATAGTAAGATAGTGGAGAGTTGGTCCACCCATGGTGGCATAGAAAGATAGTGGAGAGTTGGTCCACCCATGGTGGCATAGTAAATTGGTGGAGAGTTGGTCCACCCATGGTGGCATAGAAAGATAGTGGAGAGGTGGTCCACCCATGGTGGCATAGTAAGATAGTGGAGAGTTGGTCCACCCATGGTGGCATAGTAAGATAGTGGAGACTTGGTCCACCTATGGTGGCATAGTAAGATAATGGAGAGGTGGTCCACCCGTGGTGGCATAGTAAGATAGTGGAGAGTTGGTCCGCCAATGATGGCATAGTAAGATAGTGTAGAGTTGGTCCGCCCTTGGTGGCATAGAATGATTGTCGAGAGTTGGTCAACCCATGATGGCATAGTAAGATAGTGGAGAGGTAGTCCACCAATGGTGGCTTAGTAAGATAGTGGAGAGGTGGTCCACCCTTGGCAGCATAGTAAGATAGTGGAGAGTTGGTCCGCTTATGATGGAATAGTAAGATAGTGGAGAGATGATTTACCCATGATGGCATAGTAAGATAGGTGTGAGATGGTCCACCCATGATGGCATTGTAAGATAGTGGAGAGATTGTCCACCCATGATGGAATAGTAAAATAATGGATAGGTGGTCCTCACTTGGCAGTATAGTAAGATAGAATAGAGATGGTCCGCCCATGATGGCATATTAAGATAGTGGAAAGATGGTCTAACCATAAAGACATAGTAAGATAGTGGAGAGGTGGTCAACACATGATGGCATAATAAGATAGTGGAGAGATGGTCCGCCCATGATGACTTAGTAAGATAGTGGAGAGGTTGTCCGCCCATGATTACATAGTAAGATAGTGTAGAGGTGGTCTGCCCATGATGGCGTGGTAAGATAGTGGAGAGGTTGTCCAGCCTTGGCAGTATAGTAAGATGGTGGAGAGATTGTCCGCCAATGATGGTATAGTAAGATATTGGAGAGGTGGTCCACCCATGGTGGCATAGTAAGATAGTGGAGAGGTGGTCCGCCCATGATGGTATAGTAAGAGAGTGGAGAGTTGGTCCGCCCATGATGGCAAAGTAAGATAATGGAGAGATGGTCCACCCATGATGGTATAGTATGATAGTGGAGAGATGGTCCACCCATGATGGCAGAGTAAGATAGTGGAGAGATGGTCCACACATAATGGTATAGTAAGATAATGTAGAGGGTGGTCCACCCTTGGCAGTATAGTAAGATAGTTGAGAGGTGGTCCACCCATGATGGCATGATAAGATAGTGGAGAGATAACCACCCATGAGTGCATAGTAAGATAGTGGAGAGGTGATCCGCCCATGATTGCATAATTAGATAATGGATAGGTGGTCCGCCCATGTTGGCATAATAAGATAGTGGAGAGGTGGTCCACCCATGATGGTATAATAAGATAGTGGAGAGGTGGTGCACCCATGATGGCATAATAAGATAGTGGAGAGGTGATCCGCCCATGATGGTATAATGAGATAGTGGAGAGGTGGTCCACCCATGATGGCATAATAAGATAGTGGAGAGGTGATCCGCCCATGATGGTACAATAAGATAGTGGATAGGTGGTCCGCCCATGATAGCATAATAAGATAGTGGATAGGTGGTCCGCCCATGATGGCATAATAAGATAGTGGAGAGGTGGTCCACCCATGATGGCATAATAAGATAGTGGAGAGGTGATCCGCCCATTATGGCATGATAAGATAGTGGAGAGGTGGTCCATCCATGATGGCATAATAAGATAGTGGAGAGGTGATCCGCCCATGATGGTATAATAAGATAGTGGAATTGGTGGTCCGCCCATGATGGCATAATAAGATAGTGGAGAGGTGGTCCACCCATGATGGTATAATAAGATATTGGAGAGGTTTTCGCCCATGATGTCATAGTAAGATAGTGGAGAGGTAGTCGACCCATGATGGCATAATAAGATAGTGGAGAGGTGGTCCATATATGGTGGCATAGTAAGAGATTAGAGGGATTTCCCACCATTGGAGGCATGGTAAGAGAGTAGATGTGTTGTTATGGTTGACTAGCGGACTAGGCCGTTAGCCAGCCAAGGAAACAGAGAGACTGGAGAGAGTGTGTGTTTATAAACCGTGTTCAGGACGCAAGCAGAAAGTCAACACCTGATTGAGAACCTTTGTTTATGTGTGTGTGTGTGTGTGTGTATATATATATATATATATATATATATATATATATATATATATATATATATATGTTGATGTTACTTGTTTGTAATAAAAACAATGAAAGCATAAAAAAATGGTGGCAAGTAGAAACAAAGAGAGAGAGGAGAGAGTGTGTGTATATATAGCGTGTACAGGACACAAGCAGAGAGTGAACACCTGAGTGAGAACCTTTGTTTATGTGTGTGTGTGTGTGTGTGTATATATATATATATATATATATATATATATATATATATATACATATATATATATGTTGATGTTACTTGTTTGTAATAAAAACAATGAAAGCATAATAAAATGGTGGCCAGTAGAAACATAACAGTGTATCGACCAGCATCAAGGACACAGTTTGATGGTCAGTATTAACGCAATACAAAACTCAGTACAACTCTCTACAACCGAGTGATATTTTGATACGCACGAGTGACTTCACGGGACGGAGGGACACAAGCGAGTCGAAGCTGACCCAAGCTGACATTATCCAGAAACGCATACAGCAGAACGAGCTAATTTTGAAACTAGCAACAGGTAAAACGGCTCCCACCTGAGTCATGGGTCTGTCTGGTTGGGGTAGGGCCGCGCCTTGTTGGGCTAAGAAATCCGCCCGGTCAGGAAGCGACGCCTCTGAGTGCGAAGCGATAAACTGAAAGATCACCTTAGGGCCATGTGCATGGATGGAGCCCACTGTTTCCAGAACAGCTGTAACCATTTTTGGTCTCACCGATCTGTCCCCCAGGAGTTCGAGAGCAGAACGAGAGTCGGTGAAGACCACAACGTCTGGGAAGGACTTTTGTTTCGCTAGCCTTTGGTTTAACCTCTTGAGAGCTACCAGTATTGCCTCTATTTCCGCATCGAGACTCGTTGCGTTTCTACCACATGGGCCTGATAGCTCCTCGGGTGGAGCTATCTCTGCGGGATACTGGATGAGGACACCGTAGCCGCTACTCTTTTCCCTCGTGAAACATGAGCCGTCTGTGAAGACTTTGACCAGGCTGTTCGGGTAAGCTTCAATCGTGTGTCGCACAGCCTCTGATGGTTCTAGTTGAGGACTGTTTTTTCTGGCTTTGGTGTCAATCATGTCCAGTCGAATGTCTGGCCGGGAGAGGCGTTTGTGTGGTCCTCGCCCGGCGACCATTTTCACTTTTTCCATGTTTCCGGGTAAAATAACGTCATCTTCAAGACTGTGAACCGTGTCCATGAAGGATGGTCTCTTCAATCGGAACTTTTTTACCCATTTGTTCTGTAATTGGTAACAGGGTTCTTCCCTTCCCATCCATCGGTAGCGTTCAACCGTCCTAAGGACTGCCTTCTCCCGCCTGACCTCGAGCGGTTCGACATTGGCCATGATCTCCACCGCCGCCGTGGGTGTGGCTCGTATTGCCCCGCATACAAACCTTAGAGCACGGTTTTGGATGCGGTCCAGTTCCTTTAGAGTCGTGCGGCTCGCGAAGGTTTGGACGGGCATACTGTAGTCCATAGTTCCCCTCACACTGCTAAGGTAGAGCGACCTTAACAGTCTTGCGTGTGCGCCCCATCTAGTGCAAGCCAGCTTTTTCACCAAGCCCAGTCGTTGTGAGGCTTTGGCGCACAGTTCGTATACATGGTGGTGGGGTCGGAGTTTCTGATCCAACTTACCCCCAGGTAGACTGGTGTCCTGTCCCATACCAAACCGTTCCCGTTTATGGAGAGTTTTATATCGATCTTATGCACCTTCCTTCCATTTGTGAACTTAGAGTAAACCGTCTTCTCAATGTTCACAACCATTTTCCACCGTCCTGGACAGTCTTCGATGCTATGCAGATCATTTTGCAGCCGGTTCTGCAGATGGTTGATGTCCTTACCAGAGGTCCAGATTACTAGATCATCGGCAAACATAGCGTTGTCGGACACTAAGCCCTCTTGCAAGTCGTAAACGTACACCAAGAACAAAGTGCAGCTGAGGGCAGACCCCTGGGGGAGTCCGTCCTCCAGAGCAAGCCGCCTCGACAGACTATTGCCAACCCGCGTGGTAATAGTTCTGTTCTTGAGAAAGTACGTCACCCATGCTGACATTTTTCCAGTGATTCCCAGCTTCTGGAATTTATACATGAGGCCTGCGTGCCACACCCGGTCATGCAATTGCTTGAGGTCAAAGAACACTGCCACCGAATGATTTTTCTTCTGAAGCTCGTCGGTCATGGACTGAACAAGACGGATCACCTGGTCCATGGGCTGGCGACCCTTACGGAAGCCACCTTGCGTCGGTGGTAGGCACTTATTACTCTCCAAGAACAAGTAGAGTCGTCCATTTACCATTCGCTCGGCCACTTTTCCCACACAGGACGTTAACGATATCGGCCTAAAGCTACTCCGTAAATGGCCTGGTTTACCTTCCTTAGGTATGGGAACCACTATGGCCTGCTTCCACACTTTGGGTAAAATACCTGTAGTCCAAGTTCGGTTAATGAGAGCCAGCAGAAGTTCTCTTCCAAGTTTATCCAGATGGGTTAACATAGACTGCAACGAGGCCATGCCAGGCAATTCAGGCTCATACCAGCAAGAAGCCAGTATAGGAGCTGCTCATTCCTGCCCAAGACAATCATGGACTGGAACCATCTTTCAAAAGGAACAGTTGAGGCGACAACACTAGACACATTTGTGTCTATTGCCTCAAGCCTTCAAACCCCTAGTGCATAATTTCCTCATCACCACCAGTAACAGAAACATTGCAAATCCCAAAGCCTTCAAACCCCTAGTGCATAATTTCCTCATCACCACCAGTAACAGAAACATTGCAAATCCCATCTACATGCATAGGAGCCAAAATGATCAATAAATTGATCGTGGGCCCTTAAGATATAGAAGGAGAAGAAGATTTCATTGTGAACTTTGTCTGGTCCTGGTGCTTTCGCCGCAAAGCACTTATCAAGTGCGCTGCGCAATTCTTCCATTGTGAAGAGAGTTGTGAAAATCTCGGGGTTTGGTCCAGTACGCTGGATACGAGCTCCACTTTTCCTCAGACGACGGATTTCTCGATGCTCTTGTGTCTCTTTTGTCTTTTTGTTGACTTTGGCGAAGTGGACATTGAGCACATGTGCCCTTTTTGCGTCGCTCGCCTCGACGCCTTTGTCTGATAGTAGTGGCTGCGGGTTTTTGGCCTTCCCCGCACCAGAGAGACTCCCGGGCAGATTCCACACCTTCCGACCGTCCTGGAGATGAGTTTTTCACACGCACTTACCAAATTCGATTGTTTCGCCTTCTGAACAGCTGCCCGGACTTCAGCCGTTAGTCGATTGTAGCCTGCACGAGCACCAAGTGTTTTCTTTCTCCCGGCTTCTTTCCGAGCTTTTGCTCTTTGCTTCACGAGTTTCCCAAACTCTTTGTTCCAAAAAGGCTTGTACGGTCGCTTCCCGGTCGTTCTCGGGATCGTCTTACGGGCGACCACGAGGAGAACGCCATTAAACCTCTCGAAAGCAACATCTAAGTCTGAGTCGGCCACGTCGACTGCAATTAGTCCGAGCTTGGTCTCGCACTGACTTTCAAAATTTTGCCAGTTGGCTCTTCGAAAGAACGTTTATCGCACTTGGTTTTGGCCTGTCCCAAATCAATCTCTAGTAATATGGGCAGATGGTCACTCCCAATGTCCTCCAGTACACTAAGATTATGATGTCCCGCGAGATCAGCGAACACGAGCGTCAGATCTGGCCTAGACTCCTTTCCATGGCCGTAGTGAAGAAGAGTGGGCGCACTCTTCTCGTCCTGAAGTCGGATAAGATTGGTTTCGAGACAGACTTCTTCCACGTGCTTACCGGAACCGTTCCGCTCCGGATAACCCCACATGGGGGATTTGGCATTTAAGTCTCCTGCAATTATAGTCCGTTTAAAGATCGTCTCCCCGTGGGTAGGGATTGCTTGGAGAATTATAAACGTTCGTCACGGCAAACGTTTCCCCACATATATGGACTTTTACCGACAACGTGTCAGTATTTGCATAGCGTTTGCACTCAATGACCTCCACCGCGAGATCATTTCGAACCGCTGTGGTAATGCCTTGGCAGCGGTTACACTTACAATGGTATAGTGAGTAGCCAGTGATGTGAAACGGCTTGCCGCGGAGCAACGTTTCTTGGAATAGACCTACATCCACTTTAAGATCGTGGAGTAGTTTGGTTACTTCGTGCGACTTTTGCCTGATACCACACACATTCAACTGGAACTCGACCAGGGAATGTTTTAGGTGTCCCGTGCCACCTTTTCCATCTCGAACAGTCGCTTTTTGGCCTCGCGCGCGCCTGTCAAGCGTCACACGCGCAAGAGGGGACGCCATCCCCAAGGGGACATCCGTGGGGAGAAGATGCAGTCCACGCACCACACCTGTAGCATTACTCGGTCCCAACCAGTCTCCCAACAGTGGCTATCGAGGGCCTTTTAAGGAAGCCACGGTCGGTGGGGAAGGATCTTGTCCAAGCCCCACCAGTCGAACCTGCGTAAATGATTTATTTGCCATGTCCTGAGTAAAGAGGGTTTGAGCAGAAATCTTCCCCCATAGAGGAGAGGGCTTTGCGTTACCCCCTCCCTTGCTCAGTGGGGCTTTCGGACGGGACGGACGAGCAGTGTGTGATCTTTGGCTTCGGGATTTGAATCCGTACTAGTCTCCCATGCCACAAAGAGGCAGATCACGTGTAACACCACCACGAGCTTAGTGATGTGACTTTCTCCCAGTCTAGCGCAAGCCATCCTGAGGGAAACTCGAGAGTAAAAAATATACTATAAAATGTTATAATATATTATTACTTGCAAAAATATTTCATCATTTTATAAAATACACAATCCAGTGCTAAAAAATATCATACATTGCTAGAATATATCATCCATTTCTAGAACACATCATTCATTTATTAAAATTCAACTTCTGATGTTTTTCTATAATGGCGTAGTAAGGTTGCAGGAAATTTTTTTTTTTTGTGGGGGGGGAGGGGACGGCCAGTCCTGGGAAACACTTTCGTCTATATATTTGTCTTTGTTTGTTAATGAAGTTTTGGTTACACTTCTCTACAGCCCAGCAATAAAGAGAGACTCGTGAGAACGAAGCATTACGGATCAATAAACAAAGATGTCGACTTCTTTAAACGCCAAGCTGAACGAATTCACAAATTTAGGTTTGATGACTCAGGAATAATTTAAAACACCAATCATTAAGGCACGCCTAAAAGCCATTTACGAGGTTTCGATGAGAATAGCTTACACCAAGAGTCCCAAGAGTCTTGGAGCACTGCCACTATTGCCTTACTTCTTCTTCTTCTTCTTCTATATCTTAAGGGCCCACGATCAATTTATTGATCATTTTGGCTCCTATGCATGTAGATGGGATTTGCAATGTTTCTGTTACTGGTGGTGATGAGGAAATTACCAAATAGCATATCGAATGTATTGGCAAGTTCTGATCCTGACAACTGAAAACATATTGCCTTTTCAACCACTGATAAGAGACTAATAGTGGAGATGTATGATGACGCACTGTCACAGTTATTCTAAATTTTTTAGAAACGATAGATATCGCCAGCCATCCATCGCCAGTCTAGCCAGACTTTCATCTATGTACGATATGTATACGCAAATCACAATGAAGATAATTGGTTTTGTTTTAAGGAAACTCTCTCCACTAACAACTGACACATGAATCTTGGACAAAGTGGACGGGTTCTTTGAGGTGACTGGTATTAAATGGGAACATGTCACTGGCGTTTGTACTGACATGTCATTTACATGTGTACTGAATGTCCCTTTCGTAAGTGCTGATATGACACTGACATTTGTACTGACATGTCACTGACGTGGCACTGGCGTATGTACTTACATGTAATTGGCGTTTGTGCTGACATGTAAACACACCTGTGTACTGACCTATTCCTGGCGTGTGTATTTACATACGCTGGTGTGTGTGTTGATGACGTTCGAGCTATGCATGATAGAAGATCTGGTTTGCAAAGTTAGTTATGTAAAGAACCAAAAAATTATTTCTACAGACTGCACGATTCATCGACAGACTGTGACAACCTGGTCTGTTAAGCTGAAAAATTCTTTCAATATCGTGATTACAGCAGAGAGTTTCATTTAAACAAATACTCTTAACTTTCGTGTTTTTCTGAGTTAGGCAAAGAAAATGTTTTAGCATAAGTCCGGTTTCCAAAGAAATAGTTTTGAAGAGAGTTGTCATAATTCTGTAGAAAATGTAGCAATGTATGCAACATGTTCAACCAGAAATGAATAGTAAATTATCTGATGTGTTTCTTATATCTCAGAAATTTGATATCGGCTTATTGAAATCATTATATTACATTATCCTGACAACAAAAGAAAATAGATCTTAAATCTTAATTGTCATAAACAAATGAGAGCGTTCAAAATGAGAAGTTAGAGAAGAAGAACTTTGCCCCAATTCCGTTACACTTAGGAAAACGAGTTGAACGTCGACAAAATAAAGTGTTTTAATTGTTAGAAAACAATGTTTATTATTGTCCAGACCAACACGAATTGATTCATCAACAACCAGTTTGCACTCTCCATTTATTGTCCAGACCAACACGAATTGATTCGTCAACAAACAGTTTGCACTCTCCATTTATTGTCCAGACCAACACGAATTGGTTCGTCAACAAACAGTTTGCACTCTCCATTTATTGTCCAGACCAACACGAATTGGTTCGTCAACAAACAGTTTGCACTCTCCATTTATTGTCCAGACCAACACGAATTGATTCGTCAACAAAAAGTTTGCACTCTCCGTTTATTGTCCAGAACAACACGAATTGGATCGTCAACAAACAGTTTGCACTCTCCGTTTATTGTCCAGACCAACACGAATTGATTCGTCAACAAACAGTTTGCACTCTCCATTTATTGCCCAGACCAACACGAATTGATTCGTCAACAAACAGTTTGCACTCTCCATTTATTGTCCAGACCAACACGAATTGATTCGTCAACAAACAGTTTGCACTCTCCATTTATTGTCCAGACCAACACGAATTGGATCGTCAACAAACAGTTTGCACTCTCCATTTATTGTCCAGACCAACACGAATCGATTCGTCAACAAACAGTTTGCACTCTCCATTTATTGTCCAGACCAACACGAATTGGATCGTCAACAAACAGTTTGCACTCTCCATTTATTGTCCAGAACAACACGAATTGATTCATCAACCAACCGTTTGCACTCTCCATTTATTGTCCAGACAAACACGAATTGGATCGTCAACAAACAGTTTGCACTCTCCATTTATTGTCCAGAACAACACGAATTGGATCGTCAACAAACAGTTTGCACTCTCCGTTTATTGTCCAGACCAACACGAATTGATTCGTCAACAAACAGTTTGCACTCTCCATTTATTGTCCAGACCAACACGAATTGGATCGTCAACAAACAGTTTGCACTCTCCATTTATTGTCCAGACCAACACGAATTGATTCATCAACCAACCGTTTGCACTCTCCATTTATTGTCCAGACCAACACGAATTGGATCGTCAACAAACAGTTTGCACTCTCCGTTTATTGTCCAGACCAACACGAATTGATTCGTCAACAAACAGTTTGCACTCTCCGTTTGTGATTTGCAGTTGGAGTATAGTTTACTCCATCAACATTTGATTGCTTTGATTATTGATAGGGGGTAATAAACATTCTTAACGTGAAATGTGTTGTGGTAATTTTTGGATTGATATGGCGCAGTCCTTTCCCTATATGGCAAATATTGCTCTAATATGTCTTGAAGTTGGCTCTAATATCGCTCAAAAGTGTACTCAAATATGGCACTAAAATTGCTCTAAGATGGCTCATTTCATCTTACCCACCTATGAGTTTGAGACAGCTTTTTCCACACTAACTGATATCAAAATTAAATTCCAAAACCAATCAGACGCTGCTAATGACATGACAGTTGCAGTGGCCAAAAAAAAAGACAAAACTAGAATAATTTTTTTACTCATTGCTGATGGAGCCATCCCATAGACTGTAGATTGGATGACTAAAATTTGCCATTTTAAAAACAAGAAACCGTTTGTCCAAAATGTTTTGATAACAGTATCTTTTTTGTTAATAGCAGTTAACTTTAATTGCTCTGCATGTAATTTAAAAATTGTACAGAGACAGTCACGAACAAAATCTTGAAACAATTAATAACCACTACATCTTCATGATGGGACCCATTTACCCAGAAAAGCATAGACAGGTTAGAGGCGGACCAGCGACGGGCAGCGCCCTTTGTTCGGAACAGCTCCAGGAATACCTAAAGGGTTGGCAGCATGCTGGAAACAATGACTTGGTGACCATTGGAGGAGCGATGACGATTTTACAGTTTCGCCTTGTTGGACAAGATAAAAAAATGGGCTGGTCCACTGCTCCAGCATTAAACAGAAACTCGTCACTCTCCCCACTAGACAACGACGAGACCATGACAGACAGTTCCTCCTCATAACAACAATAACATAGTACATGAACTATTCATTTCTTCCTAAGAGAATCAGGAACCAGCTTCCAAAAGGAATAGTTGAGGTGACAACACTTAACTTATTTGTATCTATTGCCTCAGGCCCTCCAAAGCCCAGTGCATGATACCCTAACTAATTAGCCCTTGCAACCAAATAATTAAAATTGTTAATTGTTTTATATATTTTTCATAACTGCCGTCATGACACATCACGTCAAAGTCTACTGTAAAGACTCATTCTCACCCACACCCGCCCCGAATGATAAGCAACGCTGGATGCTGATGGGTATCGTCCAATACCAGACGGGGTAGATAGTACTTGGTGTTTGAGGTCAATGTTTGACACTTTTGTTTTAAATGAATACGTTTCTGTATTGCTAATGTATTTATGAGCTTAGCCCTAGGCTGGGTACTGCGATAGTAAAAACCGCTTTAATACAAAATAATACTAGTAATTAAATTATTTATTAAATAATTTGTATGTCCCAAAAACATTTTTTTAAATAGATAGAAAACTATTTAATACATGTCTAATCACTAAAAAGAAAATACCAACAAATTAATACAGGTCTAGTCATGAAACAGATAATAAAAAATAATTAATACAGGTTAATTTGTTAAATACAAAATACAAAATAATTAATACAGGTCCAATCATTAAATAGAAAATACAAAATAATGTATACAATACGAATAATTAAATAAAAAAATGCAAATTATTTTAATACAAGTGCAACTATTACATAGAAAATACAAAATAATTAATACAAGTCCAAACATTACATATAAAATAGAAAATGTACATTTTGACAATACACCCTCGTTTGTCCAAAACTAGTTTTTATTTTAGCTGAACGGATCTTCCCTAAACTATTTTATATACAAGAAAGTTAATATTAATAAGCCCGTTGTTACAAAGACTAGATTATAACTTTTGAATTGATCATTATTTTAAACAATGAATTCTCTCTTAGTATTAAAAAAAAAAAAAGTTTAGTGCTGTGCTAAAAAAAAAAAAAAGAACTCTTTATTTAAAAAAAAAATTAAAATTAATAAGCCCCTTGTTAAAAAAACTAGATTATAACTTTTGAATTTATCATTATTTTAAAAAATGAATTCTCTCTTAGTATTAAAAAAAAAAAAAGTTTAGTGCTGTGCTAAAAAAAAAAAAAAGAACTCTTTATTTATTGCTTAAAATCAAATTGAACGATAACGAACAAAGAGGAAAACTCGGGATCACGTGATAACACATCATACAAACCAGTTTAGACCAGCTCCCAATATCAAAAGCATATTTCATAAAATAATCTGTATCACAAAAATATATTTTTTGGTGATTAAAAACATGTTGAAACATAATCGTAAGTCATTTCATTTTACTTACATTTATTTCATGTTTGATATGTAGTAACAATATTGAAATTTAAATATATTTATTTGTGTAAAAATATCGTTATAATAATGGCAATTTATGTAAATCAATTTCATGGTGATATGCACTTACTTTTGAGATATTACTTACATATACTGTATGTAGATTTGTCGCTATAATATGGGTAAGTTATTTACATCTATTGGATATACAAGTGTCATTACATTTTTGAGATATAACTCACATCTATTTTATATATATATTTCGTTACAATATTGATATTTTAATATTAAGGAGATATTCTTAACTAGCATTTTAGAGCTATGTATGTTAACTTGATGGTCTCCAGGCAAGACTTCCTTCCTCCCCCCCTCCCCCCCCCCCCCCCCGAATTGGTTAGAAAACTAGGAAAACCAGTTTTGTGACCTAATTTAGAGCTCGGCAGGGGAATTTCTTTTGTATGATTTTTTTTCGTCTATTTATTGGTTGTGTTTTTTTTTCTGATAGTGAATTGAATGAAATTTATGCAGAAAAGTTTGAGTTGTCTGGCATAACTATAAAGTAAAAATTATAACCTTTTTTTAAAAAATCGCTTATTTACTTTTTACTGTTTCTTCTATTTAGTTATGTACACATTTTAAGAATCTTCTTCAATTTCTGCAAATGAATATTTTAAATTTGTTCACGACACTTTTTCCGATTTGGAGTAATGTGTAGAAGAACTTAATAAAGGATAATGATCTGCGGAAGGCATGACGTCAGTAAAATTTTGACCCCCCCCCCTTACTTTATAGTTCCAAAGAGAGCGAGTTCCCTCGGCGGTCATTTTTAATTTTTATTGTGGTCCAAAATAATTAAAGTGGGGTGGAGGGGGCACGCTATGGAATTTTGTCTAAACAACAATTTGTATAGAAATGCTCATATCATTTAGCTGCAATTGAAATCTGTATTCTATTTATGTATGCTTTCATCAAAATATGGCAACCTTCAATCATTTACGATGAATTACCGACCCAGGAGACGTTTTTCTTTTTTTTTTCTTTCTATTTTTTTAATATTTGAGGGGCCCACGATCAATTTGTTGATCATTGTGGCTCCTGGTTTAAATTCAGAGTTTGCCTTCTCTTAGATGGGTTGCCGTCCAAGGCTAATGAGTCCCTTCCACCCGGGGTGCTTGGGATGTTGGCTTTGGTGAGGATTGAACTCCAGAACACCAGCTATTTGGTTTGAGACAGTTTAGACCACTCGGCAATTAGATGCCAAATAGATGGTCTTTAGAGGCTCCTTGCTTGTAAATTAGACGCCTATTAGATGTCCACTAGATGCACTTTGGTTGCTAATAAGATGCTTACTCAATTGCAATTAGATGTCCATTAGATGCCTCTTAATCGCCAATTAGATACCAATTAGATTCCCAGTAGATACTTATTAGTTGCGCATTAATTTCCAAAAAGCAGCCAATAATATGTCCTGTAAATGCTCATTAAAAGACTGATTCCTTGCCAATTAGTCAACCATAAGTTGCAAATTAGATCCCCATGAAATGTGCTTAGATGCTCATAAGATAACCAATATATGCCCGTTAGTAGAACCCAGAATGCAATTCGCTAATAGAAGTTTATTTGAAGATCAAGTAAACTCCCCCCCCCCACCTTTTTATTTTCAACCCCCCCCATATATAAATTTTAATGTATTTAACTTTGCGAGACGCCTTATACCTTGGAATTGTTTAATAAAGTGACTCAATTGCCTTTAAGTTTATCTGGGACTGGAAGAGATTTTCTGTTTTTCAATGATATTTTTTCTTGTTTACAAATTAATTGACGTTTAATTGCTTTTTTAAAATATTTTGTTTTTGGTCATATAAAAAATATTCCAAAAATGTATTTTGAACATATATTAAATTTATAAATAAATTATGTATTCGTTGATGGTCTTTCAAAGATTGAATGGTCGTCTAATGTTTACTACCAGATGTCACGATATATGTGCATTCACCTTGACAATTTAACCAATCCTTGTGTTTGTGATTTTATATTAAGTTATGAAATCTAGTCAAGACTTCCTGCAAAACATTCTGCAAGACACAGCACGTTAAACCGTTTATATTATTCAAGTCTACTGTACGGCAATCAATCCACCATAACAAGAACACAAGTAACACGTCATTTTCCCTTACCCAAATCAGTTACAAAACTCTCAACATTATAGATACAGCTGGACGTATACTCTCTACACTGAACATCTTTTCCATACCAAGAAGTTACCGTAACCCCAAACGTAACAACAGTTGTTATCATGCCCCTGACACATCCACCTCTTCCACATAGAGCTAGTCTGCGAGTAGAATCTTTCATAAATAAAAAGTCAGGCTGTAGAATCACTGCTACCCCATCCCGTTATAATGCAATTAATTATCTCAAAACAAAAAAAATCCTATTAATATTACAATGTTTACAATCCTTATTCTAATTACAAACATTTTGCACAGTGTGTTAAATCATCATTGTATCGTTATTACAATATCAAATCACAACAATAACTTTTGTATTAGCAAAGTATTTTACCTTTTTTAACAGTGGCTTATACTCCCATCCTCTAATTACATAAATTTTACGCATATTAACAAAAAAAGTCTTGAGTAATAGTGTCATATCTCAGTAATTAATGATCGAAATAATTTAAACAAATTAAATCTTTCCAAAAACAGTAATGCCATCAAAACATAATGCATAATATACTCTTGAGTGACTTTGCTTGTATAATTACAACTTAGAACATATACATACATAAAACAATTATTTTGGCTCTAATAGAGCCAATTGCAAACCTAAATATATGTTATTGAGACCATAAAAATATCACCATAATGGTTCGCTGTTTTCGTAATGCTAATGCTTTGTGTTTTCTTTAATATCTTGCAAGATATTACTGTATTAATATTCAACCTAGTAACAATACACTAGTCTTTCCATGCTGGTGACGTAATTATTTCGTTCGGAAACTAACCTCCCTCACCCCAATTGGTGGTGAATTTTTTATATTTTAAACAGGGTCTCTTAAAATTGTTGTTTTGATGGCTTAATTTTTTTGTTAAAGATCGCTTTATTTTTTTTTTTTAAATCATTGAGTTTGTTCTTAAAGACCGCTAAGTTTGTTCTTAAAGATAAATTAGTTTGTTGTTAATAATCGGTTAGTTTGTTCTTAAAGAACGCTAAGTTTGTTCTTAAAGATAAATTTGTTTGTTGTTAATAATCTGTTAGTTTGTTCTTAAAGACCGCTTAGTTTGTTCTTAAAGATAAATTAGTTTGTTCTTAACGATCGTTTAGTTTGTTCTTAAAGATCCTTTAGTTTGTTGTTAATAATCGGTTAGTTTGTTCTTAAGGACCGCTTAGTTTGTTCTTAAAGATAATTTAGTTTTTTCTTAAAGATCGTTTAGTTTGTTCTTAAAGTATTTTTTTTTCTAATATGAGCAAAATAAATATAGCTTCAAATAGAGCTATTGCATGGGTGGATAGAATTTAATCAAATACAAATAGTCAGATTTAAAATTATGTTTCACATAATAAGTAGGTTTCTGAAATAGTAAAACCATTTTATAATATTGTGGAGAGTTCGGACCACGACGGCGCCGGGGATTGTGGAGAGTTCGGATCACGACGGCTTTGGGGGCGTCTGACCAGGGATTACTGGCCGTCTGACCAGGTACAGCCGGCGCCATCTGACCAGGGATCACGATCGACGGATCAAGCGCCGGGGGCGGTACCGGCCATCTGACCAGGGCATTTCCCTGGGACGACTGGTTGGTTGGTAACCTGGCGCTGATTGAGGAAAAGGGGCGGCGTGAGTACAGACCTGGGAATGGAACTCTATGAACCACGGACTTATAAATAGGGACCTCTGGACGGGACGGGAATAAGGTGGCCGGACAGAGAAGCAGATTGCAGGGAGAACTCGGACGGTATGAGAAGAGGGCAGTTAGAGTTGCGAGATGAGAGAAAGTATAAGCGAAGTGTTGGCCTAATAAAGAACAAGATTATAATCATCAAATGTTATCGCCTGAGTTGTTTCCTTAGTGAATGCCAGATATAGATGAAGGTTAGCAGAGAGCAAGCAAGGTTTCCTTACAATGATGGCAGCAGTGGGATGTTAATCTTGCAACGACTCTGAAGAGACACTTTTTTTTCTGGGTAGCCGGACTGAGACAAGGTGTGGAAAATCTATTGCAAGCACAATGACTTGCCAGTATTTAAACAACCTTCCAACGTACAGTGGAACCTCTACATGGCACACTTTTATCGTGCAGTTTGAAAGAGCTGCAAAAATTTTCAAGTGGAGCGAGGAAGAGAAACTCCTTTATTTGGGGTTTGCTTTGAAGGATTCGGCGGCTGAATTCGCTTACAGTGAATTAAGTGAAGAAGAGCGAGAGACGTACGAGAAACTTAAAGATGCCCTCGCCAATCGGTTCCAGGATCATAGGACACCAGCTTTCTTCCAGAATCTGTTGGAAAAACGTACGTTCCTGAGAACAGAAACCAGTGCTGAGTACGCTACCGACATCAAGAAACTGGTAGCGAAAAGCTTTCAAATGGCAGACCAGGCCACACGAGATGCCATTGGCTTTTAGCAGTTCCTACGTGGGCTGCCAGATCAGTCTGTGGTGATACAAGTTGGCACTATGGCTGTGCCTGCCACAGTGGACAAGGCAAGATCTGCACTGGACCAGATATTAAACCTGAGAGACAACGTGTGTGTACCAACCCAGCAAGTAGCGTCAGTAGCTACCGACCACTTGGCCAGAGAGTTTAGCGGCCTTAGAGAGGACTTTAGGGCATTCATCACCTCACAGAGAGGGGCAGTTAACCAGTCAGGTCGAGAAGATGGAGGTTATCGGCAGGTGGAACCTAGGTGCTTCGAGTGTGATCGAATCGGTCACATTGCCCGTAATTTTCAAAACAGGAGCTTAGTAGGTGAAATTCCTGATCGGCTAAAATTGAATCACATTTCATCGAATGGTCGAGCAATTCGTCCTAGTGCTGTGTTTGTACCTGTTACAGTGTGTGGTGTTTGGGCAGAATTTCAAATGGACACGGGTGCGGCTGTGACCGTTATTTCAAAGAAAAGATTTTTTGAAATTCCTCGACGGAAGCGACGTAAGATTCATCTCTCACCTGTGAAGCTGCAGACAGCTACTGGAGCACCAATGAATCTATATGGGGTGAGTGACGTAAAAATATTGATTGGAGATAAAGTTTATCCCTGGACGGTATATGTGGCAGACATTATGGAGGACGGTTACCTCGGTTTTGACTTTTTGGCTCATTATAAATTTTCATACTCGGTCAGCCAAGGTCTGAGTTTGGGCTGTCACCATGTGCTCATTGCGGCTAAATTGAGGGTAAATTAGAAAGAGGATAAGAATTGTTCTAGCCTATCAAAACGTGTTAACAATAACCAGTTACCAGCACCAGCCAGTGTGAGAGTAAACATGGTCACTACCCTTAACAAAAGACAGCGTCCTGGTAAAGGACAGCAGACACGCATGGCTGCTGTCCAGACTAACGGGTTACCCCGTACTGAAATTACCGCACCGCCGACACAGCCCAAGAAGGTGGGCAGTAAATCAGTCCAGTCGTGTGGTGAAGTTAATTCTAACTGGAAGAAAAGGAAGATAATTCTTAAAAGACCAGTGAAAAGACAGAAAAATGACCCCGAAGCTAGAGCAGTAAAGCGCCCTTTCAAAGTGGGTGACGTTGTCCAGTATGCAGACTCAACAGACAAAGTGAGTCAAAACCAGAAGGTGAGCACTAATAAGTGGCGCGGTCCACTGGTCATTAGCCGAAAACTACGGCATAACTTGTTTGAGGTAGAAGGAGAGGGAAGGATTACGTTCAAAATTATTCATCATGAACGCCACTGTAAGCTGAGACATGACCCTGACCCGCCAGATTGGAGCAAATTCAGGGTTTCGAAAAGTTCTCCGGGAAAATGGGCATGGGACACTGACAGTTTTCTTAAATATTGAATGTGTTATTTATTTTATGACATGACAATAATCCACCAGACTGGATTTTAAGGCTACAAACAATTTGCCTAAGAGACTTCATAGGAGCCACCCCGGAGCTCCCACGAGTTCTGCAAGAAGCGTAGAGTGTTCGGGACACTTAGTTTCTTTTTTTTTTTGGGATTACATTTAAATAGAATAGATTTATAGTGAATTTATGTTGTATTTTTCTCGTAACATTGAAGTTTATGGGTTGATCAATGTATAAATAGATAATAATTTAATCATGTCATTTTTTTTGCTGAATCATTGAGTTTTCTACTTGATTTCATATTGTAGTATTTTCTTGCATTGGAATTTTATTCGGTTCCGAGAGGCTTAACTTCTTTACTGTGATGCTTGATTTGCTGTTTGATTTTGGTTTCAACTTAATTCTCTAAATGTTGTATTATTCATTGTTCATTGTTAGCTGAACGTTGTTCGATCAAAATTTTCTGATTGTGGGAGTGTAAGAAGCGCTCTGACATGAAGGTTAGCAGAGAGCAAGCAAGGTTTCCTTACAATATCTATATCTGACATCCACTAAAGAAACAACTCAGGCGATAACATTTGATGATTATAATCTTGTTCTTTATTAGGCCGACACTTCGCTTATACTTTCTCTCATCTCGCAACTCTAACTGCCCTCTTCTCATACCGTCCGAGTTCTCCCTGCTATCTGCTTCTCTGTCCGGCCACCTTATTCCCGTCCCGTCCAGAGGTCCCTATTTATAAGTCCCTGGTTCATAGAGTTCCATTCCCAGGTCTGTACTCGCGCCGCCCCTTTTCCTCAATCGGCGCCAGGTTACCAACCAACCAGTCGTCCCAGGGAAATGCCCTGGTCAGATGGCCGGTACCACCCCCGGCGCTTGATCCGTCGATCGTGATCCCTGGTCAGATGGCACCGGCTGTACCTGGTCAGACGGCCGGTAATCCCTGGTCAGACGCCCCCGGCGCCGTCGTGATCCGAACTCTCCACAATCCCCGGCGCCGTCGTGGTCCGAACTCTCCACAATATTCAGATATAGAACGGGGGCCATAAAGTCGATCTTTCCTCTTAAATAAGCAATATAATGTAATTTCCCGTATACGTTCCTATGCCATTGCCATAAGAATTTAATAAATTGTTTTGTTTATGTCAGAAAACATTTTAACATATTTTTTATGGGCCGGGGGCCCTACATTTGTTTTTCTTAAATAGTTTGTAAATATAATTTCAAAGAGATTTATGGCATGGACGGATGAAATTTTTATCAAATACAAATAGCAATATTTCCTTTGTCTTTGACATCATAAGAAGGTTTCTGAGCTATCAATCTATTTTACAATATTCCGTTCTAGGCAGGGGGGCCCAAAAATAATTGTAATCGTTTTTATATGATGGGGTATTTCTTTAAGGGGGTGTTAGACTTTAGGAGGTGTTCTATTTTATAAAGATACATTTGACATAAATACATGGTTTGTAAAGTAATTAAATTACCCAACAGACATCGAAGGTATTGATCGTTGGCTTGTGAGTGAGCCAATGGTTATAATGTTGACAGTTACTGGCTAGTGAAGCACGTGTGATGAGCCAATGGTTTTATTTTTGACAGTTACTTGTTTGTGAAGCATTTTGGATGAGCAAAGTGTTTGAATGTAGCGGTAAGTTAGGTGAATTGACAAGACCTGGCTAACTATTGTTACGAAAACTTGTTTAGCGCATATTGTATGGGTGAAGAAGAGACTTTACTGATGTGCCGCTTTTCATTGTTTGTCAATGTTAAAAAACAATTTTACCTATATTTGAGGTTGCAAGCAAAAGTCACTTAGTGTAATGTAATGTGTACTCAACACTCGCTTACTTTGTACAAGTTAATAATTAAACTATTTATCAATAAAAGAATACGTTATGTAGCAAACTTTAGTTTTATTAGTAAAACACATAACACTGGCGTAGCCTCTATGAGCGTGCTACGGGTTGGTAATCTTATTGGTTACAATTTTTAGTGCCTTAATTTTCAACTGAGGACTTATGGTAACCCAATACCTGACTTCACCCGAGTTGTCTAATCAATACATAGTCATACACAACTGACTTCCCCCGGATTGTCAAAAATATACATAGTCCTACTTGACTAACTTCACACATTGTGTAAAACAAACACATATTCCTACATAACTGACTTCTTGCATGTCGTTAAACGAATGCATATTCTTACATGACTGACTTCAACCATGTTGTCAAACCAATACGTAGTGATACATGACTGAGTACATTCATTATTAAAGAGTTGAAAAAGCTCTCATTAATTCACTAACATAACAAACATACTTTCATTTATTGACTTACAAAACATAGACAAGTCATGATTCAACAAAACTACAGCACGTCATATGTGACATTTATAATTGCTTTATATTTCCTTACATTTTGAAATGCAAGTTGCCATATGAGTCGATGGGTGTCTGATAGCATTGGTGAAGGGGCGAGAGTGTTTTTCTATATTTCTCTACTTTTTTTATTCTACATGAACGTCTCTCTTTCTTTTTTCCTAGATCTTTTAATGTTTCTCTTTCTCTCCTTCTTTCTCATTCCCTTTCTCTCACTCATTATCTTTTTCTCTCTCCCTCGTTGAAGCTTCACCTGTCTCTGTTTCTCTCTCTTTATCTCTATGTCACTATAATTATCTCTCTCTCTCTTTCTTTCTTATATTTGAGGGGCCCACGATCAATTTGTTGATCATTCTGGCTCCTGGTTTAAATTCAGAGTTTGCCTTCTCTTAGATGGGTTGCCGTCCAGGGCTAGCGAGTCCCATCCACCCGGGGTGCTTGGGGTGGCTTTGGTGGGGATTGAACTCCGAACCACCGGCTATTTGGTTTGAGACAGTTTAGACCGCTCGGCCACCCAGCACCCTCTCTCTCTCTCTCTCTCTCTCTCTCTCTCTCTCTCTCTGTCTCCAACCCATTTTTTCCTTCTCTTTTTCTTTTGTGTCTCTCTTTTAATTTAATTTTCCCTCTCTGTCAAGCTTTCCCTCTCTCTCTACATCTCGCTCCCTATCTCTTATCTTTCTCCCACATCCCCTCTTTCTCTCCTTCTCTCTCTCATATAATCTATCTAACTCTCTCTCTATCTTTACATCTCTATTCTATTTCCTTTTTTGTCCATTTATCTCTTTCTCTCCTTCAATCTTCTACGTTCACACCCTATGTTTGCATCGACATTTTCCTCATATCTCTTGCATTTCTCTACGTCTCTCCAACCCCACCTTTTATCATATTTCTCCCTTTCTTATTTTATCTTTTCTTCTCTCTCTCTTTATTTCTCCATATCCCTTTCTTTCTCTTTCTCTCTCTTTCTCTCTATTTATCACACTTTGTCTTTCACTTACTCGTTCTACATAAACTTCTTTCTTGCTTTCACCCTTGCGTATTTGTTCCCTTTGTATAAGAATTATTATTATTTTTATTATTATTAATCGTTGTTTTATATAGCGTGGTACCCCAGCCTAGGGCTGGGCTCACCACGCTGTACATACAATTTAACAAACATAATAAAAATCTGAAATAATTAATTGACCTGCATTAATTCAATAACACAAAACAAATGTATATATAAAACTATTTACATCTCAAGCCATGGACGACACCCAGTACCATCGTTTTTCAATCAAAGGTGGGAATCTGTCAGGATAATATAGATTAAATAGATGTGTTTTGAGTGCAGTTTTGAAGGTTGTGATGGTCGGCATTAGACGTATGTGTAATGGAAGAGAATTCCATTGTTTGGGTGCATAGAAAGAGAACGATCGTTCACCGTATGTTTTTGTGCGAGTCTTGGGGACAGAAAGAATGCGCGCGTCTGCAGAGGAGCGAAGCTGTCAAAGGAATGAATAGACAGAGACGTTCTGTTAGATAGGAATAGAGGAATTCGAGAAAAAGTTGTGGCAGAATTACTACCTTTTATTCCAATGTCTTCTATTGAGGGAGTCGTTGGGTATAGTATAAACATTTTATCAATGTAAAATGTAAAAATATTTATAAAAATTGTAAATATAAATTAATAGTGTTTAGTACAAACAAATGTAGAATTTCTTAAAAATATCCTTTTATATGCATTTAATATATTTTTTTTATATCCTTCCCAGCAAAATACAACATAAAGAAATGTCAATTCAAGTAACAAGTAGTATTAAAATAAAGAACACAAATGAGATGATTAATATAAATCTTGTTTGTTCATACTATTGGACTGAATCATGATTATGAAGATGATATTTACATTGATTTAAAAACTAATCGTAAATAATTGACCAGCGTATTCCAGAATGGAAAATGTCAAACAAGAGGGGTCGTAAAAAGGGAGAAAATTAAAACATCAGTAGTGAATGCTGGGCATTTAAATACAGAAATAACTAAAGGATTAACACAGTTATTGTTAGCATCGTTAAGAGGCTATACAGATATTGTTGAATATCTTCTTACCAATAAAGTAGATGTCAATCATAAAAATATACATGGTTGGACTGCATTAATGTGTGCATCACACAATGGTCATAAAGACATTGTTTAAGCACTTATTAAAGATGGGGCTAATGTGAATGATAAAAAGGAAGATGGTTGGACTGAACTAATGAGTGCATCCCTTCATGGTCATGCAGACACTGTTGAATGGCTTATAAAATGTAATGCTAATGTAAATGATAAAAATAACAATGGATCGACTGCACTAATGATTGCATCACTTTATGGTCATAAAGACAATGTTGAATGGCTAATAAAATGTGATGCTAATGTAAATGATAAAAATAACAATGGATCGACTGCACTAATGATTGCATCACAAAATGGTCATAAAGACACTGTTGAATGGCTTATAAAATGTGGTGCTAATGTAAATGATAAAAATGACAATGGATTGACTGCACTAATAATTGCATCACAAAAAGGTCATAAAGACATTGTTGAATCGCTTATTAAAAGTGGGGCTAATGTGAATGATAAAAAGGAAGATGGTTGGACTGCACTAATGATTGCATCGCTTCATGGTCATCAAGACATTGTTGAATCGCTTATTAAATTTGATGCTAATGTAAATGATAAAAAGGAAGATGGTTACACTGCACTTATGATTGCATCACAAAATGGTCATAAAGACACTGTTGAATGGCTTATAAAATGTAATGCTAATGTAAATGATAAAAATAACAATGAATCGACTGCACTAATGATTGCATCACTTTATGGTCATAAAGACAATGTTGAATGGCTAATAAAATGTGATGCTAATGTAAATGATAAAAATAACAATGGATCGACTGCACTAATGATTGCATCACAAAATGGTCATAAAGACACTGTTGAATGGCTTATAAAACGTGGTGCTAATGTAAATGATAAAAATAACAATGGATTGACTGCACTAATAATTGCATCACAAAAAGGTCATAAAGACATTGTTGAATCGCTTATTAAAAGTGGGGCTAATGTGAATGATAAAAAGAAAGATGGTTGGACTGCACTAATGATTGCATCGCTTCATGGTCATAAAGACATTGTTGAATCGCTTATAAAATGTGGCGCTAATGTAAATGATAAAAATAACAATGGATCGACTGCACTAATGATTGCATCACAAAATGGTCATAAAGACACTGTTGAATGGCTTATAAAATGTGGTGCTAATGTAAATGATAAAAATAACAATGGATTGACTGCACTAAAAATTGCATCACAAAAAGGTCATAAAGACATTGTTGAATCGCTTATTAAAATTGTGGTGCTAATGTAAATGATAAAAATAACAATGGATTGACTGCACTAATAATTTCACCACAAAACGGTTATAAAGACATTGTTGAATCGCTTATTAAAAGTGGGGCTAATGTGAATGATAAAAAGGAATGATGGTTGGACTGCACTAATGTTTGCATCTCTAAACGGTCATAAAGACACTGTTGAATTCCTTATTAAATGTGGTGCTATAGTAAATGATGAAAATGAAAAATTTGGGACTGCACTAACGAATGCATCCCTAAACGGTCATAAAGACACTGTTGAATTACTTATTACCTGTGGTGCTAATGTAAATGATAAAAATGAAAAATTGGGACTGCACTAATGAATGCATCACTAAACGGTCATAAAGACACGTTGAATTGCTTATTAAATGTGGTGCTAATGTAAATGATAAAAATGAAAAATGTGGGACTGCACTAATGAATGCATCTTTAAATGGTCATAAAGACACAGTTGAATTACTTATTACATGTGGTGCTAAAGTAAGTGATAAAAATGAAAAAATTGGGAATGCACTAATGAATGCATCACAAAATGGTCATAAAGACATTGTTGAGATGCTTATTAAAATCGGTGCAGATGTAGATGACAAAAACAAAACAGGTTCGACTCCATTTATAATAGCTGCATCTTGTTGGCACAATGAAATACTTGCTCTATTGATCGAAAAAAATGCAAAAGTTAATGAAACTATTTCCAAACATATCTCACCACTTATGACGTCATCATTATATTTAAATAAATTAAATTTTTTAAACCTGATAAAGAAACGTCCTGTCGGTATAAACACAAATGAATACAGAAATCAATTAATAACAAGAATGAAAACAACATTGTTAACTCTTATTGAAAATGGAGCCGAAGTGAATAATGTATCGAGTGATGGCATGAAATCATTGTTGTTTGCTGTTTTAAGTGGACATAGAGATATTCTTCAGCTGTATGTTAAACATTATTCTGTCAAGGATTTATCTAAGGAAGATTTCTTTTATTTGATAGACTTTGTAAGATTTAAAGTTAAGGAAAATATTTCTGTTTTACTAGATAACGGAGCAGATGTCAATATAAAAGATAATGAAGGATGGACTGCTATGATGTTTGCATCAGAATGTGGAGATCTGTGGTATGTGGAATATCTTATCCAAAAAACAGCACAAGTTAATATAAAAAATAACAATAAATGGACCGCACTGTCTATCGCATCACAATATGGCTATAATGGCTATATTGGGAACCTAATTGAATATGGAGCAAAAGTAAATGCTAAAATAACAGAAGGATGGACAAGTCTTATTATAGCTGTATTAAATAAACACATAGAGACTGTCAAACTGTTGATAGAGAAAGGTTCAAATGTTAATGACAAAACGTATAATGGCTTAACTTGTCTGATGATAGCAGCAGAAAATGGTTGTATGGAAATAGTTGATTTGTTTGTTGATAAAAATGTTAAATTAGATAAGAAAAATGATGATGGCTGGACTGCACTAATGAAAGCCTCTAAAACTGGACATTATGAAATTGTTTGTTTTCTTATAAGTAAGGGTTGTGATATAAATAAGAAAAATATTAATGACGCATCAGCTGTGATGATTGCATCACAAAATGGACACGCTAAAATAGTAGAATTTCTGATTGAAAAGGGAGCAGATGTCAATGAGAAAAATAAATATTGATTAACATGTCTGATTATATCAGCCAACTTTGGACATACACATATCGTTGAATTGTTGATTAACAAGGGAGGAAATTTGCGTGAACAAAGTAAGAATGTGTCATATGCCTTGTTCTTTGCATTAAATTACAAGCATCTGCATGTGGTTGAGTCATTAACAAAAGAAGGAGGAAATGAGGATATTGTTGATAAATCAGAAATGGAGTCATTAAATAAAAGAATTCAAAAAGAGTATTTTCCAGTAAAATTCATAAGAAAGACAGAAACTTTACACATTTTACTGATTAATCCATCATATTGTAAGTATACACACAGGTTTACTCAACTTGTTAAAGAAATTTTCTTTGATGACACAGACGACGGAAAGTTTCTAATTAGTCCGGTGAACAACTTTCCTGACATCAAAACTAATCACTACAATTCTGAATCTCTTGTTCATATGGGCATGGAACGTCATATCAGGTGATATCATTTCTCCATTTAATAATTTATTTATTTAAATGATCAGAACAGAAGGTGGAATGATTGTGACTGTTACAAGGACACACTTTAAACACAAGGACACACTAAAATACAAGGACACGCTTAAATTATATTTCCGGCATTTGTATTCAGTGCTGCTTTTTAATTTTCAAAGTAATATTCAAGAATACAAAAAATAGTGTATTAATTTTTAATAGTTTTTTTTTTTTTTTAAATTTAAAAGGAATTATTTTTTCAACATATTGTTTATCTATCCTAGGGTTTAATTTTCACTTAAAACGATGTAAACATATTACAATAGTTGAAGGACTGTCTTGAATTTTACGGATGGCTGGCTAACCTGCATTCTCATTTAAATATCTCCCCAATAGCCAAGGCCCCTGCATCCATAAATTACTATCATCTTGTTATTAAAACACACATATTGTGGTGATCTGACTTATGACTTATTAGAGAGGAGGGTCTCTCGTATGAGATCTCCTCTTGGCACTCTGTCTAGGGATATGTTATTTAAGCCGAATAACCACACGGACATAACACCTATCTATATACATATAGTATAGACTGAAACGAAGTCTTAGTTAAAGGTGAAATTAACTACAAATATTTATTACACAATAATATTTACAACTTCCTACTTGAAACACTCGTGATGCTCAATGTATATACATCAAACGGATTTCATCCAATTAGAAAAGTATATTAACACAAAGCAAGTGTCCCTAACATACAGGCGGTATCATCATTACTATTGCTATATTGCTCAAGTTCTATGCTAGTTCTTGGTAAACTTAGCCTTTATAGATTCTGTGATGGTCTCGGTGGATCACACAGTGTGGGAGTCCTTCTGTTCAAGAAGCAGTGTCCCTGTTCCGGCCTTCGGTGCTGTTCTGAGCGTAGCGAAGTCGGAGTTCCCGGTCGTAGAATCCTTGGGATGTCTGCGAGGGGAAAATGACTCTCCCGCGATAAATCGTGGTGGTGAGAGTCCCTGGATCTCGAAGTCCTAGCTGTCAGGTAGTTTGGTGTAGGATGTGATCATCCCCTAGTTCCAGCTCGAGGTAAGTCGGTCCAGTAGTAGAAACCAGGCTAAAGGCAAAATGATACAAAATTGGATAAGTATCCAGGCGAATATCCATAAGCTGATAAGTCCCGTTCCAACAGCAACGAATTCAGATCGATGTATGGAAGGTGACATAGCTCGTGCATATACATCCAAATGGTGGATGTGATTATAAGTCTTGTCATTGTCGGCGGGAGCATATGTTGCATCGCGACAATGTTAGACCACTCAAACATTTTAATTAATGAAATGTGGGACATGGTATCAATAACAATCTTTAAATTTACAGGCCCATAATATACATATTGTCTCCTCGTTAAGAGGGACATGGGCGAGTTGGAACAACAACCTACCATCCCCATGATGGGATGGCGGCATGTCGAAGCCCACAGCAAAAACAATAATATAATCCATAATATCAATATAAAGTGAATATAGGCATTATTGGAATAGGATCAACCACGATCGAATAATTGCGACATAGCGAATGAACAATACAAGTGCAATACCAAAATCATGGTTGCGTACTTACTAGTACTCTAGGTAGCAGTTGAAGTTAAGTATCACGCCAGTGAAGTGCTAAGTCTAGTCACTTCAAGCGTCCACAATCAAGTGATCAGATCTTAAAGTCATGTACTTGCTAATATCCTAGGATGCAGTTATGTATCATGCTGACGAAGTTCTGAGTGCAGATCCTTCCAGCATTCACCGTCAAGTGATCAGATCATAAAAGGCAGAATCTTGCTTGTTCAGGCTATTTATTCGAGTTCGATGACGATTAGCTGATGGTTCAATTGGGTGATTCACATGAGGGGTCAATTTTCTATCCAATGAAAATCACTTTCACTGTTGCGGGTTTGACCTTCAACCCTCAAGGTTAATCGGACTGAGGTGACCATCCTTTTTCAGGCTTTGGCGTGAGTTCTCTGTCTAGACAATGCATTTCCAGCAAGGGACGATACTCCGCCTTGCTGTCTACAGGGCAAAAATGAGGGGGGGAATGGTATTATTTCCTCAAGGTTGTTCGGTGGGATGGTTGACCGCAAATAGCATGTTCGGGGGGTGAGCGAACTGGTGCAGGAATGTGATATCACAAGGGAACTCACTCGTGCAGAGCGACTTCGGGGCAACTTGAGGGGAGGGAAAGGAGATATTATACAAGGGTTACCAAGGGCGGCTTTACGATGTAAGAAATTTCACAAAGTCCAGCCTCAGATCGTCACACATATGTTAATCTATAAATTCTATATTCATTCTCTGTCATGTTATTTGCTCAGTTTAGACCACTCGGCTACCCAGCACCCTCAATGGAAATTAGCTTGTGATATAATCTAGTTACTCAATGGACATAAGCCTGTGATAACATCTAGTTACTCAATGGACATTAGCTTGTTACATAATCTATTTACTCAATGGACATTAGCTTGTGATATAATCTATTTACTCAATGGACATAAGCCTGCGATAACATCTAGTTACTCAATGGACATTAGTTTGTGACATAATCTAGTTAATCAATGGACATTAGTTTGTGATAGCATCTAGTTACTCAATGGACATTAGTTTGTAATAGCATGTAGCTACTCAATGGACTTTTCATTGTCATAGAGTCTAGCTACTCAATGGACACTTGATTGTCAAATTTTTCAGAAACTAATTTAAATAATATGAGACATCCATTAACTTGATGGAAATTTATCGGTGATGCCACCGTTAGTTTAATATCAAAGTTTTGTAAATTGCCAACTGTGATCATAAGCTTGTTCTAGCATATAGGCTTCAAAGATTAACTTACGGAATCCTACAAAGCTTTATCTAAGCTGTCTTCTCTACGACATATCTCTCTCAATCTCTCTCTTTCTCTCTCTCTCTCTTTCTCTCTCTCTCTCCCTCTTTGTTTTACCAATCTGCTGACAACATCGTATCGGTTCTCTCTGCTGTGTCGATTATTGCATTTACTTTCCGTCGACTCTTCTGATGTTTTCTCTATGCCTGCTTCTCTGCTGCAATATTGTTCAAGGCTTTCTGGCCTGACTTTTCAAAATCTGTCTTCTCTTCTCCCGCATGTGTTTACAGCTGCTTCTATTCTAACCAGTCGTCTTGGCTGTCTCTGCCTCTTGTAAATTCTCTCCTGACACATTTGCATATCCGATTAACCTTACTAGCAACTTTACTAGGTTTTGAATACTTCCTGTATAGTGACACTTCCTTGTCTTGTCTGTACATTTAATCTAGTCATTTTACTTGTTAGATAATTGTCTCTCTTTAATTTAATTTTCTTGCGGATTGTTTGTTGCGTTTGTGATGGATGACGTTGAGCCGAGAATTTAATATTTAAATTATTTTGTTAGAAAACAACAAGATTGGAATATTTCATTTATACTATCTCTCGCTCTCTCTCTCCATATATATATATATATATATATGTAGCCGCGAAATTTATTGTTCACTTTTCTTTCTTTGTCATCTTTCTTTCATTACCTGTCAGCTGAAATGTATCAAAATTTGAAACTATTTCACTTTGAGTTCTAACTTTTATCATTCCTGTCCTCCTACTGCCATACGCCTGACTGATAACCCAGATGTTAAGAAATGACGTTACACATAATAGTCTTTGAATGAATAAATAATTTAACGACGATTAAAACAATGTATGTAAAAAAATAAAAACAGTGGTTAACAGCATGTATTATGTACATGATATGTTTGACCAATTACTGAATACAGCACTGCCATAGTTTCTTTAGTACACAAAGAAGTCAGTTTGTACACACAATGGGTGTCACTTAGAGTACACAAACGATGTCTGTTGAGCAAAAATAGTAATTATAGAATGATTGGTGAAGAAAATCTTTTTTAAACAATTCTGTCTTCTCCTCGTTTCTGTATAGTATCTTTTTTTTCAAATTTAATATTTAGCTTAAAATAATTTTGTTCTTTACTTCTTGTTTAGCAATACATTTGGAGGAGTTCAAAGTGTTATTTTTCAAAATCTTCAAGTGAAAAACTTCAATATTCGAAAGCCTAAGAATTTCGGTTTTGATAGTACTATCAACACAGTTACGAAACATAAAACTGTGAAAAGAAAAAAAAAAACTTTACTGGAAACTGAAATACCAGAAAAAATATCAAAACAATGTATACCAGAATCATCGAGTTCCACAGGTGACAGTGATGAAGGAGATTAAACATAAACAGTTGTCATGTTTGTGACAAGGTCATGAAGTATATCTTATCAGTTGAAAAAGAACTTTTAAGAAGGGTGAGTTTACACGTTTAATATTGCGTGGAATTTATTTAATACATTTGTTAAAAAAAACTATGTCGATGTTTCAAAACTTAACTTTAAAATGATGAAAAGGTTAGAGTAGTGTTTATAGACTTCACAAAGGGAAGTAAGGCGTAAGAAAAATAAGAACTAATTGATGCTGTTTGAGACAATGCCATCAATTAGAATACATAGGATGTTGCACAAAGTTTAAAGAACATGTGTTTATAGGTCAGTTTCTAATTCCTGAATTGTTAGACATTCATTTAATTTACTGTATTTACACTTTGCTGTATTATTCATCAATTAACTTACACATTAATTTCATATGCTCATTTCTGTAGACATGGTTAGTGTCTCCCAGGTCGGGCCAATATTTTTCCGTCTCTACCACACAAAAATTGAATGAAAATGCCACACCTTCATGTACAGAAACAAAATGTTCCCAGAGATGGGATTGTTCTTCTTACCTTATGGCTCTAGATCCCCAACCCTCGAAATAAAAAAACAAACAAAACAACAACATCAACCTAGCAATTACCAACCAATTGAGGCACTATTGGATTAGCACTGGTTCATCGGTACAACTTAAAACGATGTTGGAGGATACCTCACATTTACTTCACGACATATATTTAAGATGATTATTCAAAATTGATAATTATTTAAAGATGATCATTAACACAAGTTAATCATTATTCTAAGTTGATTATTATTCAAAATTGATCATTAATCAATGTTGATCATTATTCAAAGTCGAATCATCATGTTTACTGATACGTCATCGGTTGTTAAAGGGGAATAAACTGAGAACAAATTGAATTTTGACATAATTTTACTACCGCATGTGACACAGAATTCAAGCTAACATGAAATTTGCACGTTCATTTAGACTTCCAACCAAGGACGACTCCAAATTTTATTTTTTAATTTTGTCACGGTGCTTTAAACGAATTAGTCTAAAAACATATCATAGAACGATATTAGATCTTTAGGTTAATCTGATAGTTGTCTTTTAAATGCAAACAAAAAGCTCAATTTTGCATAGAGTTATTTATCTTTGGTTTTTAAATGATACTAAAGCATTATTTACTTTTAAAAATGTATTTCACATTAAGTTGATCCATCACTTTATTTGTTCCGCAGATGAGAACTATCATTTAGTTTTTTGACATATGAGATCTATCATTTTATTTATTCTTGAGATGAGATGTATCACTTTAGTAGTTTGACAGATCAAATTTATCATTTGAGTTTTTTTACAAATGATATCTATCATTTTATTTGTTTGATAGATACAATCTATGATTTTATTCATTTGTCAAATGAGATCTATCCTTTTAGTAGTTTGACGGATGAGATCGATCAATTAAGTTGATTGACAGATGAGATCAATCATCTTATTCATTTGTCGGATGAGCAAAATTCCCTCTAAGGTTTGTTGGTTCGTGTGCAATTTTTTTACAGCATCAATTTTTTTGTGCACAAATCTTTACAGCCTACAGTCACAAACACAAACTTAAGTGGAAATTAGCTGCGCAGTACTCAAACCTGCTGCGCAGCCTGCTGTAATCTCACAGACTTAAGGGGAACATTGCAGATAAGATCTATCGTTTTAGTAGTTTGACAGATGAGATCGATCAATTTAATTGGTTGACAGATGGTTTATATCATTTCAGTTATTGAAGAGATAATTCATTTACTTGTTTGACTAAAAAGATTTATCATATAGTTGTTTAACATATGAAATCTATCGTTGTATTCATTCATCAGATAAAATTTATTATTTTTGTAGTTTGACAAATGAGATTTATCAATTTAGTTATTTGACATATGAGATCTATTATTTTAAATGTTTTACATATGAGATCCATCATTTAATTTGTTTGGCAAATGAGATCTATCATTTTAGTTGTTTGTTGCTGTTGCCGTTGATGGGTATGAGACAATGGGTGTGCCGCCCAAACTCTTGTCAATGGTTAAATAGACGCGGCCCTGAGAAAGCCGCCCCTAGGCGACCGTTTCGTTGCCGCTACGTCCCGACCGGACAGCTCTCTGGGCGGTGGGGAGTGGTAACGCAAAACCATCTCTCCGGAGAGGAAGTAAAGCCGTCCAGACCCAACATCAGAGTGGACCGCGGACGCTTGAAACGCAGCGTCTTCAGTCGACCGGACGTACTTCAGGCCAGGAAGGAGGATCCTGGCGCGCTTCCACACGGTCTGGCGTCGGGGAGACCTGGCGTTGGCCTGTGTAGGGGAGTGCTGGGGTGGGGGATTATGAATGCGAACTCGACGACCCACCGACGCCATCTCCTAAGTGACATCATTAGTTTTTTGATTAGGTGGTGCTGTTGACTCGAAATGGACTCATTTATGAGATGCTGTGTACGATTCAGCCATATCCGCCTACGGTAAAATGGATCATCAAAATACGAGGCGAGTGGGAATATGGTGGAACCCGTAATCGAGAGGAAGAGAAGAGCCCTATTTGCCTTATATCGGGATGCATTTTGTGCTAGTACACTATTGGCTCTCTGAACCGCAAAAAAAAATTATCACAGCTTACGTCCAGCAACAATACCAACACTTACTGACTAGACCTTTGCAACTTCATTCAATCGGCTTACCACAACGAAGATGCAAGGAGCATGTACGAGGGCTTCAAGAGGGCATATGGTCCACACACTTCAAAAATAGAAACACTCGAGTAAAAGACGGGTCAAATTATCCAGAACCCAAACGATCAGCTCTGACCTTAGGTAGAGCATTATCTTGAATTATACTCAACAATGAAGGTAGTCATCGAAGACAACTTTATAGGAGCACGAAAAAGCCATTGATTACCTCGCGGATGGGAAGGCTCGAGGGATTGACGGCATCCCAGCGGAAATCCCAAAAATTGAAAACTTATTCTACTTCAGCCCTTACACGAGCTCTTCTGTCTGTGTCGGGAAACAGGTCACATTCCCCAGGACATGAGAGACGCCAACTTCGTAACATTGTATAAAAATAAAGGGGACAGAAGTGATTGCAATATTCATCGAGGTATTTCTCTCCTTGGCTTAGGTTTAAAGACTTTTGCCCGTGCTGCCATTAAACGATTGCAGAGTCTTGTAAAAGGCATCTACCCAGAGTCACAGTGTGGCTTCAGGAGTGGGCGCACAACAATAGACATTATATTATTTTCGTTACGCCAAATGCATGAGAAATTTCGTGAACAACATATCCCTCCTTATATTGCCTGCATAGAGCTGACCAAGGCATTTGACTTGGTAAGTTGGAGAGGCCTTTTCAGTATCTTGCAAAGAATGTGTTGTCCCCCACGACAGCTCACAATAATACAGGCATTTCACAAAATCTTGCACAGCAAATAAACTTACTATGGCACTGTCTCTGAATCATTCCCATTTAGCAGCGGAGTAAAACAGGGCTTAGTAAAGGCAGCAACGCTCGTTTCCATTTTTTGTATGCTCCTTCAATTTGCCTTCAGGAACTTGGAAGATGGAGTGTTAGTCCATAACAGATCTGATGGTAGGCTGTTCATATAGCCCGCTTTCATGCAAAGACCAAAGTAGAAAAAAGTGCTGATTTGTGAACTGCTGTTCGCTTACGATATCGCCTTAATATCTTACACAGAAGGTCTGCAATGTCTGGTTAATTGTCTTTCACATGCTTGTAAAGAGTTTGGACTTTCCATTAATCTAGATAAAATACATTTAATGGTGCAAGACGCACCGTCCCCTCCAATTGTATCTATTTAGGGTCATAATCTTTCAGTTGTTGAGCATTTCATATAACTGGGATCCCATATTTCTCGTTCTCTCTCCGTTGATGAAGAGATAAATATCAGGATCGGTAAAGTAGCAGCAACTATGGCTAAACGGAATAAGCGGGTCTGGAATAACCTCAATCTAACTTATAAAACACAAATAAGTGTCTATCAGTCATGCGTGCTTAGCACGCTCCTATATGGTAGCGAAGTGTGGACCACATACACCAGTCATGAGCTAAAACACAACAGCTTCCATCAATGATGTCTACATTGCATTTTACGCATTCGTTGGCAGGACAGGGTGCCTAACGTGGAGGTTTTGGAACGTGCACACATGTATAGCACATTCTCCTTTCTTATCAAGAGGTGACTTCGCTGGTTGGGTCATGTATGGAGAATGGAGGAAGGACGTATCCAAAGATTCTGCTGTATGGAGAATTAGCAGAAGGGGAAATACTTTTTGAACGGCCACGCCTGAGATTTATTGACGTTTGCAAAATAAGCATGTGGGAAGCAACTATTGGAAAAAAAACGACTGGGAGCTTATTACCGAACAACGTTCCAACTGGCGAACAGCAGTTTTTGAAAGAGTCAAAAAGGCAGATGATACTCGAAACGTGGCCCTTGAAACAAAATGAACAATACGAAAATCAATATCTTACTTGGAATCAATAGTCTCCTGCAAGAGTTGTGGCCTTGACTGTTATTCTAATATTGGCCTAGTGAGACACTCGTCAAAGTGTAGAACTACATAGCTACTCAATCATCTTACGAAGACAGACGGATGCCATATATAGATTAGATCTATCATTTTAGATTTTGACAAATGAAATGTATCAATCTAGTTGTTTGACAGATTAGATCTATTATTTTAGTTGTTTGACATATGAGATGTATCATTCTAGTTATTTGACAGATTAGATATATTATTTTAGTTGTTTGACATATGAGATGTATCATTCTAGTTGTTTGACAGATTAGATCTATTTTTTTTAGTTGTTTGACAGATGAGATTATTCATTTATTTGTTTGACAGATGAGATGTATTATTTTAGTTTTTTGACAGATGAGATCAATCATTTCTTCTTCTTCTATATCTTAAGGGCCCACGATCAATTTATTGATCATTTTGGCTCCTATGCATGTAGATGGGATTTGCAATGTTTCTGTTCCTGGTGTTTAGGTGTTTGACAGATGACATCTATTATTTTGGTTGGTTTTTTTTGCTGGCATCCGTCCATCACAATGTGACGATGGAGTGGGCTCCGGAGTACTAAATCCACATGGTCTGGGATTATACTTGAAGGATTATAAGTTGGTTCCCAACAGCAAATCGCCTCTCTCCATGCCGCTGGGTAGCCCAAGGGAACATCATTGGATGATACAGCTTGGCACCAGTGACGTTGCAGGAGTTGTCGGAATGTTTTATTGTATCAATGTTATCCACCTTTCGGGACTCCATCTCCGAGTTTGATTTCAGAGTTTCCTTCTCTTAGATGAGTTGCCGTCCAAGGTTAACGAGTCTTATCTACCTGGGGTGACGGTGGTGGTTTTGCTCTTGCTGGAATTGAACTCCAGACAACCAACTTGAGATTTGCTCAGTTTAGACTACTCGGCCAGATGAAGTTATTGACTTTTTTGCTTTCGTTTATGCCTTTTAATATTTCTGATATGGATTTATGTACTTTTTTCAAATACGTTATTTGTATTAATAGACCTGGTATCTTTAAAATTATGTTCATTTTTCAGATTTAATATTTTATTAACATTCCCAGTTTTATTTAAAAGTGTTTGTTTCCTATCATTTTGTATTATTATTATTAATTTAAACACCATATTTTATGTGTGTTCCAATAGTGAAAAATCAATATATATATATATACATATGTATATAAATAAATTTATAACATTTTAGAGTTTTACATTTTAGAACTTAAAAATTGATGCTTCAACAATTGAAGTCTAACTTTTTATATTTTGTTTTGCCCTGATGTTATTTTATTTTAATTGTATTTCTGATTTGTCAATTTTAATTTAATGCTAAAAATGTCGCTTTTCTCATTTCTACTACTTTGAACGAACACATGCTAACTATTTTTTAAACTTATTAATTTTAAAATTGTTTTTAATGCACTTTACAGTTTTTAATCGAAACACATTAAAACTGAATTATTTTAACACATGTTTAAATCCAATGTATGGGGAATTTATTGGATTGATTAAAGTAATGTCAACATTATCGTCATTTCATCAAAGCTGTTTACTGAATAGGCAGAGTGAAATACATTTATAAAAAGAACGATAAAAAAATAGTGTTTATAAAGAAAGAAATAATATTTGCATAAAATTAAAATAGAACATTACATGAAAACATCTTTCTCGTCATGTTGCTTTTTTTTTTTTTTTTTTTTTTTTTTTTTTTTTTTGTAACTTCCTGTACACATTCTTAGTTAACAAAGCGCTCCCCAAACACAAGACGCAACCTCAAACTATCATCACAACTATATAAATCATGTTAGTATCCATGTCGTGTTAACAAAGGCTCCCTATTTTACATGGGGGATAACATAATTGTAAATGACGTAAACACTATCAACAACTAAAGATGACATTCTGCGGTTACAAAATGTTGACAATATAATCTCATAGGGTCTAAACAACTAGACAGTAAAATAAGGTTATGGTAAAACATTGGTTATTGATATATCCGTAAAATGTATGTCAAGTAATTGTCTCCAAAATATAACATTCATAATGTGTAGAACAAGAAGGACGCAATTTAGGTTTTCTCAGTTATTGTAAGTATGGATCTGTATAGTATTATGTGTTAAGAGAGTGTTTGTCATATGTTTGAGTCAGTGTGTTGTAAAATCACATTATCTGTTAACAAATATGAGATTAAATAAACAGTAATATTAAGTTACGATGAAATAAATAATTGATACATACATTGTCACGTGTTGAACATATGTGGAAGCAAAAAAGTTTTTTTCGATTGTTATAAGTAATGACCTGTACGATATTGGATATTAATTTAATACACATTTTGACATACATGTTTTAGTAATAGTGTGATCACATCTCCTGGTAACAAATGTGATGTAATAAAATCTTATAGATTCTTTAACAAGAAGACATAAAAAACAGATTATAACGAGAAATTCATTATTGATAAATAAATAGATTTGTGTCATGTAAAACTTTCCTAATATTGTGTTCAAAAGAGTGTGGCGTATGTCATGTTTAATTCAAATTAATATATGTTACAATTTGCAGTTCAAATGTCTTTGGGGTCGTCCATTAAGTACGTCAATAATTTTAAGCAATTTTTAAAACCCTCTTTCCCCTCTGTCAACAACCGTCAAACTTTCAATGACCCCTCTCCCCAAATTTAATTATGTCAACATTTTCTTAACACCCCCACCCCTTACAAAAATAAAGATAAAAGCAATTAATGTATAAATAAATTTATAAATACATTTTACTTTGTTCTGATCTATTTTAATGACAATAAAATTGTAGGAAAAATATTTCATTACATCGTTATCTTGTTAATCAACAAGTTTGAAAGTTTTTAAAGTTAATTTTATAATGCAAAATCAATTGAAAGGTTGTTAAAGACTAAATATTATTGTTTGTGGTATAAATATGATTACTGTCAGCTGACAATTATAGTATAATTATTAGCTGTTATCATCTTCCCAAGGAGTCGGCATGTTTGCTCTATCGTAACAATGGGCATCATGAACATCAGGTAGGGCAGGGGACATTTTACCCCAACCCTTAATTTGCAGGTTTTATTAAAATTGTTATGTACTGTGTCCCCTTCAGTAACAAACAACTTAACAAACACTTGAAAAAGAACATGGAATGACGTCCCTGATAGGCATAGTCTAAAAGCCGCTGATTGATCATTTTCATCTTGCGGCACTGACATTAAACACAATGCAACATCATCCTCATCTGACCATTCAGCGATTAAAATAGAAGCATTGTCAGTAGGAGCAATAATTGCAATACGCTCTCTATATCTCCTTGCCACTACTCGCATTGATCGAATCCGTTTTTGTTGAGGAGCAGGTGCTAATTTAGTAACCTCACGAGGGCATTGTCAGTTTTTTTAAACATGCTTTTTCAACATGACTTGTGATGCAAAATAGATGTTACAGATTTTGCAAATCCGTTCAACCAGCGATGTTATTATTGTTACATTCACCTAATTCTCAAAATATCGTATTCCTACTCTAACAATATTATTTATCTTGACTGCACATAACACTTAAACCTTGTCCTTGTTCCATAAGTACAACAAAATCTACAAGTGAAGATAGAACAACTTTTGACTTCCATTGCGCTAACAAAGTGTGCTAACATTCTTACCAGCCATATGCAGTGCACAGACACATGTTATATAAATATTATATGGTTAAAAGCCAAAATTTGTATAACTATTTACACTAATATTATTTCTTTTTTAATTATATAATAACCAGTCAATTTTTAAGATTACACTATTAATAGAGAAAACATGATTGTTGGCATCAACTAATCTAAAACCTCTCCACACCCCCCCCCTTGTCAAAGACTGTCAAACATTTCCAAACCTCCTGACCCCTGTTTTGTTGACGTAATTAATGGACATCCTTTGATATTTGTCTAAATCCTCATTGCTTTTGCATCTAGATTTAACTATTTGTATTACGTTATTTGATTGTATATCTGCTTTAATATTATATATTTGATTTGTTCGTTACCTTATCAGATAATTTAATTTCTTTTGCATAAAATTATGCTGTGTGAATCCACGTCTGTAAACAGCAAGAAACAACAAGTTAAATACATACCGTATGTTCTGACCAATAAGACGACCATTTATTAAAACTTTGAAAATATTTTGAACTGTCGGGGGTCGTCTTATAATCTGGTCTACGGCGTGCTGAAAGTTCAGGGACAGGCGCCCTCTAGTTCCAGTTTGGTTGAAAGTTTAGAAAACAAACAGCATGGCAGCTGTCGTGGGTTTATTGTCTTATCCCCCTTTTAGCTTTAGATTAAATTAAGAAACGTTGTTTCCACTAGCCTTGTTTTATGTTGACATGTTTGATGACCAACAGCATTTTGTTGATAAGTGACTAATTTCCAGCTAACTCCCTGCATGTCGTGAGCATTTGCCTTAAAATTAACATACTGAAATCTTTGTTTTGTTTGGTGTCCTTAGACTTATAAAGTGAGTATAGCCCAAACCCTATATTTTAACAGGAAAATTAAGGGGTTGCCTCATACGCCTAGTCGTCTTATACGCCGGAAAATACGATATTTTAAGTCAAATTAATGTGTAATAAAGTCGTTTAAAAAAAATGACGTCATCCCTAATAATTTTCTTTAAATTCTGTGTTCAATAAAAAGAAATAAAAAGATATGATCTTGCGTTATATTTTTATATCATAGACTTGTGTAAGAAGAAAATATGTATGTGTCTAAGAATATAATGTTTATAGTTTTAGCGTGTTTATCTAAATATATGCAATAGTACAAATAAATTTTATAACTAATAGTTATATTTAATAGTTACATCTAATTGAAAATCTAATTGTTATAACTAAATTTTACAAATAATTACTTAAACTTAAAATTATAACAAAACTTTACAAATATTCATTTATTTAATTAATTAAAATATGTGATTTTGTTCAGACGAATATACATTTTGAATTTGCTTAAACTTTTTGTAAACAATTTTTTATGGAAAAAAATTAATTAAATTTCATATTTTCAAAGATGTTTTCAAACAGATTGAAATGCCATTAAATTTGATTCGGTATGTGCACCCTCTTGTGTTGGTAGTCGCTATCAACATGATGTACACTAGTCATTTCAACACTGCTGTAGAATAAAATGTTCAGCCAAATTAATGTGAAAATTGTTACATTTTGTATGTGTTAATTTTTCAATTCGTAGATTTATTAAAATATATCTCACACAAAGTAAATCATAAATTACGTGTAAATCTTTAGCCGCGAAATATGTTGATTCTTGGGAAGCCATTGAATCAATTTTGTATTCACATAGCCATGCAGACCCCAACAGTATTTTTTTTTAAACTGTGTGTGTAGAAAGTGGGGGTGTGTGATTCAAATAATTTGTTTTGTAAATCAATACCTAAAGAAATCTTTGCACATTCGAATAAGAGGCTGACTGTAGTGCTCATTTAGGGATCACCATTTTACAAAGGCATTTTATCAGCTTTAAAATGAAGCTGGTCCAGACAATGCAAATTGACAAATTTATTGGAATAACCCACATTTAATGCATGTATGTATACTGGTATAATCAATATTTAAGGGACATATATATTGCCATTATCAAATTTAAGTGATATAGATAGTGGAATAATCAATATTTAATTGATAAAGATATTGGAATAATCGATATTTATGGGATAAATATATATTGGAATAGTCAATATTTAAGGAATATAGCTATTGGAATATTCAATATCTAATGCAGTGGTTCTTAACCTTTTGAAGTCGGCGAGCACTTTTGATCATGACAAAAATTTGGGGAGCACCAAAATCAAGGAGTAAAAAAAAAAATACACATACGTACGACTTTTATTGAAAATAAAACATTATAACATAAGAGTTTAAAATTATAACATGACAAACACATTTTTAATAAACATAAATTTAATAAGGGAAAAAATAACATTGTTCAAAATTTAATTCAGAAAAATAAAAAGATTTAATGTGAAACCTGAGCTTGACGGTTTGTACAAATTTCAGTTATATTAGGCCTAATTTTAGAAATAGCTACCCTCAATTCTTCATCCAAATTAGTAAGTGTTCCTCGTTTTTTAGTTTTTATGTTGGTGACTATCGAGAAACCGAGTTCACACAAATATGATGTTGAAAATTGCAACACGATTTTAAGTGTCTTCATGGAGAGAGCTGAGTATTCTTCTTGCACAAAGATCCAAAATTCCCCCAGAACCATTTCGGAAAATTTTATTTTAAGTGTACGATCCGATGATAGGTTGATTAATTCTTCTTCTTCTTGGTATGACAACTTACTATTTGATGTATCAACCGTGGCAAAGGGATTACGTATCCAGTCATATGTTTCTACGTTTATTGATGGAAAATAAAATTCAATCTTTTCTTCTAATAAAGTTAAATGCTCTGTTACTGCTGAAATAATTTTGTTGGTAGTGTTATCATTAAGAGAAGGATAGATATCTACTTTCTTTTTCTCCAACAAACGATTTTTCCAAAAAAATAACTTTTTTTTCCGAAAGGCTGTCAATTTGTCGGTCGATGTTAAAAATTGTTCTTTTCTTCCTTGAAGGCTGGTATTAACACAATTTAATAATACAAAATATCAGCTAAATATTCCAATTTAGCACACCAAATGTCATTTTGAAGATATTTCACAAAATCATCCATATTTTCATTTTGGAAAAACGTCATCAATTCATCCTTCAGTTCTAAGAAACGACGTAACGCTTTTCCTCTGGATAACCATCTCACTTCAGAACGCACAAGCAAAGATTCGTACTTGGCTTCCATAGAGATGCAAAGATTTTTAAAGACGCTTATTTTCAAAGGTCTCGATTTTATGAAGTTTACCATATTGACAACTTTGACTAGCACAGGTTTTAATGCTACTGGTAATGTTTTGGACACCAGAGATTCTCTGTGCAAAAAAAACAGTGAGTAGATATAATATTGGCGTTTCTTTTCTCGGCGAGAGTCACAAACCCTTTAATGAGCCTACCAGTGATGGAGCACCGTCCGTACAAATTCCCACACACAACTCCCAGGATATTTTGAATTGTTCGAAATAGGAAGAAATAGAATCAAAGACATCTTGTCCTGTCGAAAGTTCGGTAAGCTCAAGACAGCATAGAAATTGATTCACTATTTCGTTTTCATGAATGAAACGAACGAACCCTAGTATATGAGCTTTTCCACTTATGTCAGTGGACTCGTTAATTTGAAGAGCAAAATGCCGTTTGGAAAGCTTATCAGCAACTGTTTTCTGGACATCATCCGACATATTTTTAATTCTATTTTTTATTGTATCATTTGAACGAGGAATTTACATTATTTCCTTTGTTGCTTCATCGCAAAACATAATTTTAACCATTTCACAAAATGCAGGTATAATTAAAGACTTTGCTATAGTATGTGGTTTTAACTGAACAGTTCCGGTTCACTAGCGCTTGTTAGGCAGCAGTGAAATCTCTGTTCATTTTTTCATTTTTGGAATGTGTTTTTCAGATAATATTCCTCTATAGTTGGGACAGGTTTGTTACTCAAAGTCTCCTGGACGTGGAAATGTAGTTTATTTCGAGGATTGCTAGGTTTATTAGAATTATTCCATTCTTAATTTATATAAATTAGTCAAGGCTGTCGATGTAAGATAGCTATCTCCTTAGTAGTGAAATTCTTGCACGATGTAGAACACTTCAATTAATAAAAAAGAAAACTGCTAGAGGTTTTCGCGGGGGAAAAAGGAAGATGAGATCTCGTCACTCAGCTCCTTCCATCTCAACACCTGACCATATGCATCAACCCACTTCTCCTCAGTTTGCCCTCAAAGATACAATGAAAGTAAATTGGTCTTTTGAGACGCAGCAATCGATGCATATCCATGTGGTGACAGATGTGTTTGAACGCCTTCCTGTTCGTCCAAAGCGCGTACCATGGGTCCCACTTGACTCCGGACGTATTCGGCGCAGCAACGTCACTGTCATCAGCGGCCGCCAGAAGCTTCCAGACCAACTACGAGTAGGCCACTATAACTGCCAATCCGTGGGCTCAAAGTGCGGGGCGAAGCGAACAAAGATAGTAGAGTTCGTAAAGGACGAATTTGTTGACGTGCTGTTCCTGACGGAGACTTGGTTGAGGTCAACAGGGGATGATGCCAAGTGTGCTGACCTCACGCCACCGGGTTTCGATATTAAGTCCTTTCCGCGTGCTACGAGAGGTGGCGGCCTCGCTGTCATTTATCGTAGCCACCTCCCAGTGACTTTCACCTCCACATTCCCATTCCAGCACACCTCTCTAGAACTTGTTCAGTTCACCCTCAACACGCCCCACACTGTCAACATGTTATGCTTGTACCGCACTCCGCCCAGTAAGAAGAACAAGCTCCTAAACTCCACCTTCCTCTCTGAGCTCCCTGACCTACTTGACTACTGCAACCTGCTCCGTGGAACAAGTGTGATCGTGGGCGACCTTAACGTTCACTATGACGTCCCTACTGATCCCTTTACTAGCAAGGTACTTGACATCCTCACAAGGTTTAGTCTTGTCCAGGGCATTAAGCAGCCCACCTACTATCGCAGCGGCCACATCATCGACTGGGTGGTGTACCGTGATGACGACAACTTGGTGGACAGCTGTACTGTGAGTCATATGCTCTCCTCTGACCATGCAGCGGTGCTCACTACACTCAACGTAGTTCCCCCAAAGAACCCACCTGTCTACAGGACCGTGCGTGACATAAACGCTATAGACAGAGCAGCCTTCAAAGCCGGCATTAAGACAATGCTTCAAGGGCTAGGTGCTGAGCTCAGCGCTCAGCATCTGGACGATGGCCTCCGAGCACTTTTGGACGAGCACGCCCCTCCCATGGCGCGACGTGTCCCGACTGGTCGCTCGTCGCCATGGTATGCAGGCGTTAGTGACCAACTCCGTCTGGCAAAACTCGTGCGAAGACGCGCTGAAAGACGCTGGGTAAAGACTGGACTGAGTGTCGACAGACAGATCTTTTGGACAGCGAAAGAGGCGGTGGCAGAGATTGTACAGAGGGCAAAGGATGACTACTGGAGCTCAAAGGTCGAATCCTGTGCATCAACCAAGGCGTTGTTCAGCGCTAGTAACCGTCTCCTGGGCAACAGCAAGAATTTCACCCTCCCTACCGACATTGCACCAGAGCAACTCCCTGACGCCTTTGCGGACTTTTTCATCACCAGGGTGCAAATGATCAGGGAGGAGCTAGACAGCGCGACCCCTACACCTTCCTCACCGTTCTCGGAGGACGTTAGTCAGACAGAATCATTTGATAGTTTTCTGCCTGTGACTGAGGATGAGGTGAGGCGAGTCATCATCAGGTCTGCTCCCAAGTCTTGTGCCCTCGATCCTATCCCCGTCCCACTGCTTGTAGAATGCCTTGACGTCCTCCTCCCAGCACTCACCTCCATCATAAATTCTTCGATTCTCTCTGGCATATTCCCTCCCATTTTTAAACGGTCGATTGTCCTGCCCCTCCTAAAGAAACCCTCACTTGATCCAAACACACTCAAGAATTACCGCCCCGTCAGCAACCTCTCCTTTCTCTCAAAAATCATAGAAAAACTCATACTCTCTCAGCTCTCTGGCTATCTTCATTCTCGCAATCTCTATCCTTCCTCTCAGTCCGCCTACCGACTTGGTCATAGCACAGAAACAGCACTGGTCCGAGTCATGAGTGACCTCCTGCGCGCGATGGACGATGGCAAACTCTCTATTCTCACTCTGTTAGATCTCTCTGCTGCATTTGATACCATTGACCACCAGATTCTTCTTGACCGCCTTCATCTTTCTTTCGGACTTACTGGCTCAGCTTTAAACTGGTTTCAATCATATCTTTCTGACAGAACTCAAAAAGTCTCTATTTCCAACCGCTCTTCCAAACCTTCAGCCCTGTCTATTGGAGTTCCTCAAGGATCGGTCCTTGGGCCGGTCCTTTTCATCCTCTACACTAAACCTCTATCATCTCTCATTAGCCACCACTCAGTTTCCAGTCAATCCTTTGCTGATGACACTCAAATCAGTGACTCTTGCTTTCCTGATCAACTTGATGCCACAATCCTTCGCATACAGGAGTGCGTGGACGATGTAAAGCGTTGGATGACTTGCAACAAACTGAAGCTAAATGATGATAAAACGGAAATCCTTCTCATCCACTCTCAAAACAAACCTCTCCCTCCATTCGCTCCTTCTTCTATATCTATTGGCAACTCTGACATCACACTCTCTCCCTCTGCCAGAAACCTTGGAGTCACGCTTACGGACACCCTCTCCATGGACAAACATGTCACGAATATATGCAGATCAGCATATAACGAAATTAGAAAAATCAGCACCATTAGACACCTCCTCTCCTTTGATGCCACAAAAACTCTCGTCTCTTCACTCATTCTTTCAAAATTTGACTACTGTAACATTCTTCTCTCAGGCATTCCTCAACACCACATAGAAAAACTTCAGAAGGCACAGAACTCAGCATGCAGACTCATTTTTAAATTAAAGAAACATGACCACATTCAACCACACATGCGGCAACTCCACTGGCTTCCAATATCCTCTCGCATCAAATACAAGTCTTCCAATCTTTGCTTCAACTCGTTCACTGACCCTCACTTTCCTGTCTATCTCTCTGAACTGTTGCTTCCTTACATCCCCACAAGACAACTACGTTCTTCCATTGACAGTAGAACCCTCTCAATCCCAAGAACTAAAACTAAGACCATCGGTGAACGCTCCTTCTGCTTCCATGGGCCCACGTTCTGGAACCAGCTCCCCTTCCATATACGTCATAGTGAAACCTCGTCCATTTTCAAAAAGTCCCTTAAAACTCATCTGTTTAGGTCCGCCTATGACCTGTGATGCACCCTCCTTGCCCTACCTCATTTTCTGTTTCGGGTTGATCCTGAAGTGTCAAAGTGTCCTCGTTTTATAGCCATTTTCATTGTTTCTATAGAATAGTAGTTACTATCCTAGTGTCTCATTTGTATTTACTTAGTTTACTTGTTTTAATAATTGTAAAGCGCTTAGAGCTTTATGATAAGCGCTATATAAAAATGCCTAAATAAATAAATAAATAAAACAGCAATCATTTCAGCAACCTTATATGACGCCAATTGTGCCTTATCTGAAATTTTCACAGTTTTTTCAAAATATTTTACTTGTTTAGCTTGCGTATCTAACAATCCTTTGAAATAATCTTTAGTTTTTGTAGCAAGGTTGGCGTGATTTGTAGAAAAGTGACGTTTTAACTTGGTAGGAACCATCACGCTGTTGGATAATTTTTCTCCACATACAATACATTGTGGAATGTGATATTCTTCCTCACAAATGTATGTAAATCCAAAACTTAAATATTCTTCAGAATACTGTCGATTAAATTTTTCTTCTTTTTATTCTACCGTTTGTATCAGACACAAAATGTGCAGCAAGAGCATTACTACCGCTTTCACTTGTACTCGGTCCATTTTTAGTATTGTGTTCTTCCGAAGATTCGCTTTTCGTTTGATAAGAAATTTGTCCATTATGGGGTATTACTGTAAAAACCAAAAATAAATTGGGAATCAATAATACTTTTTAACATTATGATCCGAACTTAACGACCGAAATCCATCCCAATAGGTAGGTAGGCCTAGGTCCTCACCCGTAATTTTTTTTTTTTTTGGTTTATTTTTAGAATTTAAACTTTTAATTATTCATCAAATATCTTCACATATTTAAAAGAAGATGTTTATTTTACTACTTACTTGAACATTTGACAGCTCCGATTAAAGCTTCACTGACCTACTTTCGTCGGGCGAGCAAGCTTTACGCTGCCATGTTAGTGTAAGTCAAATTCAATTGTGGGTAGCTCCGAGCGAAATTTACACACCGATTTGATTTTACAACAAAAATTAGGTTAAAAACCAAGTTTTCAATTGATATAATAAAAACATTAAAAATATGCAAAAAGGCCGATTTTTCCCCGTTTGGACTACATATTATAAGCAATTTTTCAGCTCAATCAGATAGAGTAAGTGAGTGAACATTAAATTTTGAGTTTCATAATTTCGCGGAGCACTTGCAACTACCTAGCGGAGCACCAGTGCTCCGTGGAGCACCGGTTAAGAACCACTGCTCTAGTGTGTGGTTATTAGTCTAAGATTGTTAGCGAAACCCACATTACTAAATGGAGACCTTGTTAGATAAGAAAGTAGTAGAATAAAAGGTCATAAGTTAATTTCTGCAAAGAACTGTGTGTCAAGTGTTTGTTTACAGTGTTAGTGTGTTTAAATTAGCATACCCTAGACGACGAAGTTTCACGTGACAAAACCCCCGGTCCCAGATGCAAAATTGTTGTAAAATTCAAAAACCTATTTATGAGGTTATACACAAACTGAAATGTCAATTGTATTTGATTCAAATCCAGACATTCATGCAATAGCTCTGTTCGAAATTATATTTGTATAATTCATAAATGGTCCTGTCCCGGAAAATATATTTCAAAGTGGAATACCTAATTCAGACATCTTTGCGGGCATGTACACAATAACTTATGAAAGGTTTATCACAATCGAATAAATGGCATAGGAACGCATACGGATGTGATATTTAGATCATGAACTTAATAAAAAAAGAATGTTTGGCGGCGGGCCAAAAAACGAAATATTTTGAAATATGTACTGATTGAGAAAAAAATGCGGGAATGTGTACAACAACTCTCTAGGGCAGTGGTTCTCAACCTTTCTAGTGCCGCGACCCCTTAATACTGTTTTTCGTGTCGTCGCGACCCCCAAGCCACACAATTATTTTCGTTGCTACTTCATAGCTGTAAGGATATATGTTTTCAGATGGTCTTAGGCGACCCCTGGAAAAGGGTCCCGCGACCCCCAAAGGGGTCGCGACCCACAGGTTGAGAACCGCTGCTCTAAGGGGGAGAGAGCTATATCTACTATTATCCAGAGTTTCAATTAACAGAGTCATATAAATTCACAAAAACATGGTGTTTTTACAGGAAATTCCAAGGCGTCATGAACAATTTATTTTTACATATCTAGATGATGTTAACAGGTGGTATACAATCAAATATTCCAGTTAAATTTAGACCTTTAATTATGTTTGTAAATGCTTCTCATTTAAAACATCGATACATTGCAGATATTGTAAGGAAAAAGATTTGAAGTTCTTTGTGAAGTGGGCTTACAAATGAGCCATGAAATTTTTAAAACTATATGCTACACAATGAGCATCTCAAGAAAAAAAATCAAACTATGCGTACTTCCTAAACAAAACAATTCTCCAAAAAAGTATTTTAAAAATCCATACCTTGAATTCTCTTCTCCAATAATTTAAAATGGTCACCCCATGTAAACCAACTTTCAAAAAAGTCCATTTCAAACTAGGTTTTTTCGAAGAAATCTTTGAAACTGCAAAACCTGCTGCAAACGAAATGCTTATCTCGCACTCGTCCAAACCATACTCTCGTACTCGAATGATTCGAACATCTAGGACCCAAACCTGAAGCAAGACGTTGACAAGGTGGAGCGAATCAAAAGTAACTCAGTGCGCTTCACCGCACGTGACTACAAATCCACCACTCCTGGCTTTGTCACTCGCCTCTTTAAAAAAATTGACATCCAGTCCCTTAAAGATTTAAACGAGAAAAGCTCCGACAGAATATTCTTATATAAAGTGGTCATTGGGCCAGTGCCTGCCATACGAGCAAACACATATCAAACAATTATTCTTCCCACGTACAATAATCGCTTGGAACCGAATGGACAATGACGCCATGGTCTCAACATCTGTAGAACTTCAAGGTTGCCCTGGCATCTGCTAGGAGTTGTAGAAGAGCAACACTATCTCTAGCCAACCGTCGCATATATGCCAGTATATGGATGCATCAACGAACACTACCAGAACCAGAATAAACATGTCTGTTTATTCAAGTGTTGTCATTTGCAAGACATTGAAACTCAAATTTTAAGCAGGTCTCAAAACTACATGTACATTACTCTTTGTAACATAAGGATGAATAGCTAGGACATCTAAATATCCGACCATACTTAGTTGAATGGTTGGGGAATCCTAAAGGTCATAACATATGACTCTGGAAAATTATTATTTTTAGAATACCTTAAACGCGTTGAGATAAAAGAAGAAAAGGGGGGGGTGGCTTGGTAACGATTGTATAGTCCCAAGGGGGTGGATGTCGAACTAAGTTCACCAAACACTCTTCTAGATTTTAAACACGACACTCTGAACAATTGTTTATCAGTTCAACGAAGATAATGGTTTAAGTACACAATGTGTTGCTGGTATCTTGTAGCTGTACGGAGTTTTATTGAACTGATTTTAAAAACAAACTATTTAACATTGACAACTTGTAATTACCAAATAAACACATATTTTAAAAGTTGTTAATACACTTTATTCAATTTTATAGTTTTGACGATTTCATTTTGTAGTTCTTGTTGCTTAAAACATTATATAACTATTTAAAATTTAATAAATAGATAACTGGTGTTGGCCTTGTGATCACGTGATCAGCTGTGAATGATAAGAGAAACATCACATGACTCGTGATAAGGTTACGTCAGCTACAAAAAGATATTGAATAAAACCCACTTGTCACTGTTGCACAGAAAAGAGATTCTGCCATAATTCAACAATGTTTTGAGACATTATGGTAAGTAATATTATTGTACTTAAATTTATTTAACTAAGATGTGCAAATAACAATATATGTCAAATGTATTTTAATTATTACGGCCACATTCTTGTCAAAATGCCTCAATTAGTTGTAATCAGTATTTTGTATTTTGTTACTCTCTGCGCCGAATGCCACGCCCACAAGTCTCATTGTGGTGAGAAGGATTGTGACCTTTGAACTTGTATTTATTTTTCTTTACTGCCTTGTTTCACGTTTTTAGTCATAGTTGTCTACAAATATATTGTTTTAAGTATCAAGGAAATATAAAGATTTATATATATATAGATATATGTATATATATATATATATATATATACATATATATATATATATATATATATATATATATATATATACTAGCAAAATACCCGCGTTTCGCAGTGGTGAGCCTTTTTAAAGAAACAAAAAGTACGAAATAAAATATATATATATATATATATATATATATATATATATATATATATATATATATATACATATATATATATATATATATATATATATATATATATATATATACTAGCAAAATACCCGCGTTTCGCAGTGGTGAGCCTTTTTAAAGAAACAAAAAGTACGAAATTATCAAGTATCCGCATATTCTGGAGACTATACAATGTATTCCCTTGTGAAAATCAAATCTGCCTCAAATCAATGCCAACTTTTTGTATTGTATGCTCTTGGGACCCCAATCCAGGTAAGATCCCAATTATAAAGAGTCCTTAATCCATTCTGAACCCGATCCCAGTGCAATCCCTTTTCCCGGTTTTATCCCGTTCCTGGTGGAATTTTATTTCTTTGTGACTCCGGATCCAGGGGGAATCAAGATCCCGTTGGGATCCCGATCCTGTCAGTGTCTTGATCCCTGGGAGATCCTGATCTCAGTGGATTCCGATGCGCTACCGAAACCGTTAGGATACCGTTCACTGGGGGATCCCGTTCCACATATGGGCTCTCTTTTCCGATGTTATCCCTTTTCCTGTCAGGATCCTGATCCTGGTTTGAGCCCGTTACCCGATGGGATCTCGATGGTATCCTGTTCCCCGATGCAAGGGCATAACTGATGTGTCACAGTAGGATCCTGTTTCTTTATGGGATCATGCTCATTGCGATTTTGTTTGAAAAAGCTTTTAGATATAATTATATATCCCCGTAGAGAAATATAGAACCTTCTAGATTAAATTTAATATCCTCCATGAAAAGTGTAAAAACTACACTTCTACATAATTATTTTTCGTATGCGAAATATTATACAACTAAATTGTGCTACCAACTATAATACATTTAAATTGATATGGGGGCTTCGTTTTGGGCTCAGATAATCCAGTAAATTTTTATTTATATCTGAGATGGGTGGGGGCCTATAAAAAAACATTTAGATAAATTATGCATTTAAAACGTGTCCTATTAAATGGTTTACAAATGCCATAGACATAGCTTTCTTAAACTATATACGTTTCTAGAAAAAATCTAGATCGGCCCTTAAAGAATTTGATATTATTAGTTTTAAATCCCCTGTTATTTTAATATGACAGAGAAGGGTATTGCTACAAAATTAGGTCTAGATCCTCTTATTGAATAGAACCTATAGTGTTGTCTAACCCTATTGATAATTATATAACTTATATTTGGAAAAAAAACCGCAGCAATTCATAAAAATGTTGCAGGACACCCTTGCTAAAGGATCACACGATGGTACTATTGACTCTAAGGGGAGTAATTTACTAGATGCTGTGTACGATTCAGCAATGTCCGACTACGGTAAAAAGGAGCATAAAAATAATGACTGGTACGAGGTGCAATGGAACCCGTAATCGAGAGGAAGAGAAGAGTCCTACTTGTCTATAGGGCAGCACCTTGTGCTAGTACACTGCAGGCTCTCCGAACCGAAAAAAAAATTATCACAGCAGACGGCCCGCCACTGTGCCAACACTTACTGGCTAGACTTTTGGAACTTCATACAATCGTCTTCAGACAACGGAGATGCAAGGAGCATGTACGAGGGCATCAAGAGGGCATTAAGTCAACACACGTCAAAAATAGCACCACTCAAGTTCAAGACGGGTCAAGTTATCAAGAATCCAAATGATCAACTCGGCGTTTTGTAGAGCATTATCTTGAGCTATACTCTACAATGAATGTAGTCACTGAGACCACTCTGCATAATATTCCTGCCTTGTCAGGAATGAATGAACTGGATGAAGAGACAACTTTACACGAGTTCGAAAAAGCCATCGATTACCTTGCGGATGGGAAGGCTCCAGGGATTGGCAGCATCCCAGCGGAAATCCTCAAAAATGAAAAACGTATCCTACTTCAGCCCTTACATGAGCTCCTCTGACTGTGTTGGGAAACAAGTCACATTCCACAGGACATGAGAGACACCAACATCGTAACATTGTATAAAAATAAAGAGGACCATAGTGATCGCAATAACTACCGAGGTATTTCTCTCCTTAGCTTAGTTGGACAGACTTTTGCTCTTGTTGCCCTTAAACGATTGCAGAGTCTTGCGAACCGCATTGACCAAGAGTCCCAGTGTGGCTTCAGGAGTGGGCGCTCAACAATAGACCTGATATTTTCTCTGCGCCAAATGCAGGAAAAATGTCGTGAAAATCATATGCCTCTTTATATTGCCTTTATAGACCTGACCAAGGCATTTGACTTGGTAAGTAGAAGAGGCCTTTTTTGTATCCTACAAAGAATAGGTTGTCCCCCACGACTGCTCACAATAACACAATCATTTAAAAAAAACTTGCACGTCACAGTTACTTCCAAAGTCACTGTCTCTGAGTCATTCCCAGTTAGCAGCGGAGTAAAACAGGATTGTGTACTGGCACCAACGCTCTTTCAATTTTCTTTTCGATTCTCCTTCAATTGCTTTCAGTGACTGGGAAAATGGAGTGTACGTACATACAAGATCTGATGAAAGATTGTTCAATATCACCCGCCTTCGTGCAAAGACCAAAGTAAAAAAGGTGCTGATTTTTGAACTGCTGTTCGCTGACGATGCCGCCTTAACATCTCACACAGAAGAAGGTCTGCAGGGGTTGGTTAATCGTCTATCACACGCTTGTAAAGAGTTGGACTTTCGATTAGTCTACAGAAAACTCATGTAATGATGCAAGAAGCACCGTCCCCTCCAATCATACATATCGAGGGTCATAATCTTTCGGTTGTTGATCATTTCACATACCTGGGATCTAATATTTCTAGTTCTCTCTCCGTTGATGAAAAGATCAAATCAGGATTACAAAAGCAGCAGCAACTATGGCTAAACTGAATAAGCGGGTGTGGAATAATCTCAATCAAACTGATAAAACAAAAATAAGTGTCTATTATTATTATTATTATTATAGCACGCTCCTATATTGTAGTGAAGTGTGGACCACATATATCAGCCAGGAGCTAAAACTCAACAGCTTCCATCAAAGATATCTACGTCGCATTTTACGCATTTGTTGGCAGGATAGGGTGCCTAACATGGAGGTCTTGGAACGTGCACGCATGTTTAGCATATTCTCCTTTCTTATCAAGAGACGCCTTCGCTGGTTAGGTCATGTACGGAGAATGGAGGAAGGACGTATCCCAAAGATTCTGCTGTATGGAGAGTTGGCAGAGGGGACAAGACATATTGGACGACCGCGCCTGAGATTTATTGGTGTTTGCAAATGAAGCATGAGGGAAGCCAATATTGAAAGAAACGAATGGGAGTTCATTGCCGAACATCGCTGCAAGTGGCGAACAGCTGTGTTTGTAGGAGCAATAAAGGCAGAAGATACTCGAAACTAGGCCCTTGAATCAAAAAGAACAATTCGGAAATCAAGAATTTACCGGGATTCAATATTCTCCTACGAGACATGCGGCCGTCATTGTCATTCTAGGATTGGCATAGTGAGCCACTCGTCAAAGTGTTGAACTATATAGCTACTCCATCGTCTCACGAAGATGGAAGGATGCCATACATAAGAAAAATGAAAATTGTCCCACGGCCCGGAGGTATGGACATTATGAGTTCAGTACACCTCTGTCTTTGAATATAGATAATCATGTGCATATGTGCTAAGTTTGGTCAAGAACCATCTTTCCATATAGGAGTACTTGTTAATATTATTTAAATAGCCAATAAAAGAAAAAACATTCGGGGCCCCCATTTGTGACCGTTTCGGGAAGAGTTTTGACATTGTTATATAGAGCTTGTTTACATAATTTTTCTCGTGCGTGCCCTATGATTGACCCCAAATGAGACGCTGTGTTCACAGAGGGGTGTGGCTCAGTCGTTTGATCTGTCGTGTTTATGCCCCCAACCACTAAAAATAATGAATCTGTTCCAAATAGTATTTTGTAGAATGATTGTGATTGTTCTAGAAACGTCATAAGTCTTTCTGGAAGGCAGGGCTTACGCGACCTATATAAGGGATTGATAGGCACGGACGGAGGGGGAGATTCAGATATATTTTATTAACTTTACGAGGCGTGTTTGATTCTTTTGTGTATTTGTGTGCTCATATGTGTTTATTTCGCATTATTCATTGGCAAATTATTCTAACTGTGTTAACTGTGTACCGGTACAAGATCTACCATACTGTAAGTTGAAGATTGTAATTATATTTTCTTTTCTAATTATCTTAAGAGTTAATAAATCTTAATTAATTGTAACTAGAAACTGTTTTGGTCGTCTTATCTTTAATATTGTTGATTCTATGGTATCGTCCTTTGTTAGGCACTGTTTACAACGAGACAATTAAAATTAAAATAGGAGATTAATTTCTCCCAATACAAGTCAGTGCGTAACAACATGATATCTCCATGACTTTTGTAAGTAAGCTATAAGAAATAAGCCTTCAAAATTTCAGACGTCTATCTGCATGGGAAGTTGTAGAATATGCTAATATAATACAAATGAAATTGGGCCCACTGCTCCAGAGGTTATTGGGATTATGAGTTCAGTACCCTTCGGTATTTGCATTTTAATAATCAAATGTTTTTATATTAAGTTTGGTAAAGATATATCAATTTATGTAGCAAGATTTGATGATCATTTTTTAATATAGATTATATAGGAACCATTGAGATTTGGGGCCCCAGCCCGAAACAAAATAGAGTTTTGAAATAAAAACTGCTTCTCTTTGTTAAGTAATCTGTAAAGAATAAGCCTACCGAATTGCAGGCTTATATATACAGGAGGATTTAAAGCATATAGCGTATAAAAAATAAAATGGGGCCCTCGACCTCAGAGCTATAGATATTATAAGTTCAATACCCTTCGGTATTTGAATATGGATAGTCAAGAGTATCTGTACTTAGTTTGGTAAAAATCCATCTTTTTATGTAGAAGTATATAGGCTATTGATATTTCTTTTGCTTATATAAGAAAAATGAAATGGGGTCACCGGCCCCAGGAGGATGAATATCGTGAGTTCAGTACCCTTCGGTATTTGAATATAGATAATAAAGTGAATGTGTACTCAGTTTAGTAAATGTCCATTTATTCATGTAGGAGTATTTGTTTTTAATTTTATTTATATAGCTCATATTAGGAAAACAAATTAATTCGGAGCCCCCAGTTAAAAACCGTTCCGGGTAGAGTTTTTAAATGAAAGCTGCTTATCTTTTGTAAGTAAGCTGTAAGGAATAAGTCGACCGAATTTAAAAAGCTTCTATCTAAAGGTAAAGTTGGATTAAAGAGCTTAAAAAGAAGAAATTAAATGTGTCCCCTGGCACTAGGGGTTTGGATATTATGAGTGCAGTACCCTTGGGTATTTTAAAATGGATAATCAAGAGTATGTTTACAAAGATTGGTCAAGATCAATCAATTCATTATATTCCTTATATAAGACAAAATGAAATGGGCCCCCGCTCCAGAGGGGTGAATATTATGTGTTAAGTACCCTTCTGTATTTGAAAATGGATAATCAAATGAATGTATTTTTTTGGTCAAAATCCATTAATTCATGTAGCAGTATTTGTTTAACATTTTATAGAAGAAAAATGAAATGTGGCCCTCAGCCCCAGAGGTATGGATATTATGATGTAAGTACCATTCAGTATTTGAATATGGAAATTTAAGAGTATTTGTACTAAGTTTGATCAATATCTATCTATTCATGTAGGAGTACTAATCATATTAATATTAATAAAGCTTATATTAGGAAAAATGAAATGGGGCCCCGGCCCCAGAGGGATGGTTATTATGCGTTAATTACCCTTATGTATTTGAACATGGATAATCAAATGTATGTATATTAAGTTTGGTCAAGTTCCATTCATGTAGGAGTATGTTTTTGTAATTTTATTGTGTAACTCATATATAGAGAAAAAACAAGTGAGTCGGGGCCCTCGGTTGTGACCGTTCTGGTTAGAGTTTCGAAATGAAATCTTTTTATTTTTGTTAGTAAGCTGTAAAAAATAAGCCTGCCAAATTTCAGGCTTCCATCTACAGGGGAATGTTGGGGAATAAAGCTTATATTAGAAAAAGAAAATGGGGCCACTATGCCTTAGAGTTATGTATATTATAAGTTCAGTACCCTTCGGTATTTGAATATGGATAATGAAGATAATGTGTACTTAGTTTTGTCAAGATCCATCTATTCATGTCGGAGTACTAAGCATATTGATATTTTTAAGGTTTATTTTAAGAGAAATGAAATGGACCCCCGGAACAGAGGGATGGATATTATGTGTTAATTACCCTTCGATTTTTTATTATAGATAATCACATGTATGTACATTAAGTTTGGGCAAGATCAAGCTATTCATGTAGCAATATTTGTTGATCATTTTATTTATATAGCTCATATGGTGAAAAATGACATTTTGGGTCTCCTGCCACAAACGGTATAGATTTTGGAAATGAAACCTGCTTAACTTTTGTAAGTGAGCTTTAAGGAGTAAGCCTGCCAAGTTTCAGGCTTCTACCTACAGGGGAATTTGGAGAATTAGTGGTGAGTGAGTCTGTGAGGGCTTTGCCTTTTATTAGTATACTTGGTACTTCTCGTGAGGCCTAAGCCACAAACACTCAAAAGAATATTGAGACATTTAAAAAAAATACCCACTAAATTATAACAAAACAAATTTAAATGTATGCAAAATATAGTCTTTATATCTGGAAAACTTCATGGAAACCTATATTTCGAGTAAAATCGCGACCATCTTTCAGCAGCTTTCCTTAATGTGGGTTTTCTGTAATGTGGACTTTTATTTGTGTTGAGTTCCTCGATCGGGACAATGCAATGTATAGCTAGACATGTGATAATACTGCAATCTGGAGATCGATGCCAATGAAGTCAAATGTTTGTCTTTGTTATTTGTTTGTCGTGATCGCATAAGCAGGTATGATAGGAAATTGTCAACACTTCAGAATAAATGGTAATGTTGTATCTAATGAAGCCAAATCTATTATTGGAATGAAAACAATATGCCCACGATTTCACTCTGAAATGATTTCAGTTGTTATGAAATTGTGATGGAGATTCTTCACGATCATGAGAAGTCCATTGTACAGTTCTTCTTCTTCTTCTATATCTTAAGGGCCCACGATCAATTTATTGATCATTTTGGTTCCTATGCATGTAGATGGGATTTGCAATGTTTCTGTTCCTGGTGTTGATGAGGAAATTTCACAGATTTCCAGGGCCACTTTGTGAGGGAATCATGCAGGGGGGGTTTGAAGGCTTGAGGCAATAGACACAAATGTGTCTAGTGTTGTCGCCTCAACCCTCTGTGGATTCAGGTTTCGTAGTAACATAACTATTACTCCTGGCTTTAATAGCAGAACGTGATGAGGCATTCTTGAGAGTGTTTGTTGATTCAGAAACTCAACAGGATAATTCTGAAAATCGCTAGGGTCTTCTGAGATTAGTGAATCAGAGCTACAAAAAATGTTGGGTGTCCTGGTTTCATTCGGATGATCTTTCTATTCATCTCTAGAGTTTGATTATTTGTTGGCGCTATCATTACACGCTTCGCCAACTCATTAGTGACATCTCAGAAATGTGTTTTCCGAAAATGGAAGCGATTATATAACTTGTTTTGATCATTGTTTGAGGTATTTCAATAGTGCAATCGTTGTAGATCCCTTTGATAGGTGGATGATGACCCATGCCAATTTGCAGCAGGCACTGGTCTTCCTGGCCAACACTTCGCATGTTGACTTTTAGAGGAAAATGTAAAAAGTGCTTCCACGAATTGCTTGATTTAATGCAGCTTTCAACAATGTCAGCTCTCTTTCCTCTTACTACAACTGGCAGTGTTTTCTTGAAAGTCACTACCGACCACGAAAACCTTTCCCCAAAGGATTTTTCATTGCACATAATTGTACGCAATAACTTTTCAATATAATGGAATCCATGCTTTGAAAGCATTGTTATTGCGTCTATAATAATAAGGGAATATTCACGTAGAATTGTCGATTCAGGTGACATATGTCTCATTGACGAAACTGACTTATCTAGCAGTGGAACTGGCATCTTAAAACCACTATGAACTGTTCTCCCACGTTTAAGCAAAGTTCTTGCTATTGTAAGGAAATCTGCCTTATCTCAACTCGTTTCTCAATCTACTTTCTGAGGATGGTAACCTCTTTCACTCTTTCTTTCTAACTGCAACACACATTGACTGTTAGACATCACTTTATTGGTTCTGATCGACAATCAAGACCTTGCAATTCTGCTCTGACTGTCTCGGGTTAGTGTCTCCTCATGTCTATCCTGACCACTAGACTGTCCGGCCCGCCCTCAGTCCGACTAACACTCCCCGGCTTCGCTCACTTGGCGAACTCCGCTTCGCTCGGCTTGTTCCTGCTTCACTCCCCTTAACTCATGGTTCTCCCTCCTCAAATCAAACCGTCCCCTCTTATAGGTCCACCAGCCAACCGATGCGTCTCTAGAGATGACTTCCCCGTGCTATTCTAAAGTCTAATTATCTTACTGACACCGCCACGCTGCCTTGGTGGTCAGTTTTGGTACCGTTTGTTTTCCCTCTCACACCTGCCTGATTACCTCCCCTACCTTCTTAAGTCTTGATTTATACTAATGTCCTGTCAAACGCGTGCTTTCTGGGTCTGTGGCTTCTACTAAAATCTTCTGCGCGTGTGATTCACCAGTTTTTCGACCCTGGGATTTCCCCGCACCGTCGACATCCCTTGTATTCAACGTCTTAATGTTGAAAATATTATGTTGCTAATCCACCACGTTGCTAATCCACTTCACAAGGAAGATAATGTAACAAGCAACCATCAAGGTTAGTTCAACGTTTATTTGTAAGAGAAAACATGGAGTTCTACCACCATGGACAGAAGACAGGAACTACATAACAGCATGACGTTAATACACAATAAAATTTGGTGTGCAAAACAATGCGCAACATTCAGTAGTTTGTCACTTTTCAACACTCCTTCTCAAAATACTAAATAAAGCTAATTCATTGGTTTCACACCAATCATGTCTCTAAGAATCTTGAATCTTTGCTGATATATCCTGGCTGTCCTAGCCAGATACCATCTTCCTTTTGAGTAATCATAACACCCAAAAAGGACTTCAATTCACCAAGATCTTTTGCGTCAAATTTTGATGAAATAGCCTTCTTGACACTAGCAAGAATCCTAGTGTTCCTAGCAGCTAATAAGATATCGTCGACATAGACTGCAACGATAACCATCTCTCCTTCTGTAGTTGTATACATACATGGTTCACATGAGGACTGCTTAAACCCAAGACCCTTTAGGAGACTGTCAAGTGCTGTGTTCCAGCATCGAGGAGACTGTTTTAGTCCATATAAACTTTTCTTCAATTTACATACAAGGTTTTCCTTTCCTTGTTCAACAAAATCTTCTGGTTGTTTCATGAATACTTCTTCCTCCAACACTCCATTCAGAAAGGCTGTCGTCACGTCGATTTGATGCAACCATAAATTGTATTTTGCAGCCATAGCAATTACTGTGCGCACTGACTCAGGTCTAACAACTGGACAGAATGTCTCATCATAGTCCAATCCATACTTCCGTGAATCATAGTCCAATCCATACTTCTGTGAGTATCCTTGAGCAACTAACCGAGCTTTATGTCTCTCAATTTTTCCCTCAGCATTTACTTTGATCTTAAACACCCATTTGCTTCCTACAGCTTTTCTTCCTTCTGGCAGTTCTACTAAGTCCCAGACTTCGTTTTCTTGAACTCGCCATGGCCTGTCTCGCTGTACTGGGTTCTTCCAGATCCCGAGTCAAGTTTAACCACTCACCATATCGATTTGGTTGGCGTTTAACTCTTGCTGATCTTCTGACATCTAGCTCCTCATCTAGTTCATCAACACCTTCATGATCAGGATCATCAACACGATTCACTTCTTCATCGATGTCATTATCAATGAATTTCCGAAACACAAGTGTTGATTTCTGAGACATCCCAGTCTCCTTCTCAAGACCGAACGTGTTCTCTACTTCTTCATCGTCGTCAATGAATTCCAGAAATATAGGTGTTGATTCCTGAGACATTTCAGCCTCTTCTCAAGACCGAACTTGTTTTCATTAAACAGAACATCTCTGCTGTAAATCACCCTATTAGTTTTCAAATTGTATAGGCGATTACCCTTGACATCGATTGCGTACCCCAGAAAAACGCATTTCTGTGTTTTAGCATCGAACTTCTGTCTTTCATCTTTAGGAATGTGTGCATACGCAACACACCCAAACACTTTCAGGTGATCGACACTGGGCTTCGTACCAGTAAACACCTCAAATAGTGTAGTACCTTGAAGAACGTTAACATGACTTCGATTCTGCAGATATACAGCTGTTGACACTGCTTCTGCCCAGAATGTTCGTGGGAGCTGTGCCTCAGCCAACATGGAACGTGCTGCTTCCACAATAGTCCTGTTCTTCCTCTCCGCTACTCCATTCTGTTCTGGTGTTTTCGGAACAGTCAGTTCATGACGGATCCCCTCTTTCTTTAAATAACCTTCAAATTCATTTGAAGTAAACTCTCCACCGTTATCGATGCGTAGGGCCTTAAGATGTTTTCCAGTTGACCTCTCAATCATTGCTTTCCATTCAAGAAAACACTTAAAAACATCATCCTTGTGCTTAAGGATATAAACCCAAGTGTATCGACTGAAATCGTCAATAAAAGTAAGGAAATAGAGAGCTCCACCAAGTGATTGTGTGCTGACCTTCCCGCAGACATCACTGTGAACCAGGTCAAGTATCTCATTTCTTACCCTTCCACTTGACGGAAAATTGTTCCTGTGATGTTTGCCCTTTGCACATGGCTCACACAGTTCCCTATTTGACCGCTCATCATACTCAAGACCATCAACTAGATTTCCTACAGCCAACTTCTTGAGATTTTCAAAACCTAGGTGTCCCTAGCGTCAATGACACAGTTCGTCACTTGTTTCTTTACCTCCGTTTGCTGTATAACATTGATTTTCATTGGCATAATGACACAAATGGTACAAACCACGTGACCGCACTCCCTTTGCCAGAAGTTTACCGTTATTATCTTTTATTTCACAACCTTTGATATTGAAATAAACTTTCTTTCCAGGCTCAATTGCGTGGTCAACACTGAACAGATTACACTTGAGTTCAGGCACATAAAGCACATCATGCATTCTTGGTGCTTATTACCAGGCAACTTCATCCTTAGTTTGACAACACCACAGGCATATGCCCTCAGATTCCGTCCATCTCCGAGTCCTATATTCAGAGGCTCTTCCAAGTTTGTCAACTGGACAAATTCAGATCGTCTGCAACACATATGACTTGTTGCTCCAGAATCAATAATCCATGTCAAGACACCATTGCCTGTAGCTAAGGCATGCCGATGCCTCATTAACAGTCCAACACGTTCATTACTTAAGCATCTCTTAGCCTTAATCTCAGTGTGATTTGCTTTATTTTGTCTGTAAATATGTTTGCCTGATTCTTGCCTTTTTAACTCAGGCCAATCTCTTTTAATGTGTCCAATTTTCTTACAATAATAACACTGGGGTCCTTTCTTAATTGTCTTCTCCTTCGACACAAGTCCTCTACTTGGTACTTTTTCCTTCGTTGTGATATCTTTCGCTCTTCGTGAAGCAATCGTTCAGTTACAAGTTCCATCTTTGGAACTTCTGAGCAAGCCTCAAGAGCTGTTACCAACATATTGTAGGAGTTGGGAAGGCTAGCAAGTAGGTGAACCACCCTGTCTTCTTCATCAACGGCATCTCCTACCACAGCAAGCTCGTTGAAAATCTCCGTTAGAGTTTTAATGTGCTCATGCACAGAGTCCCCATCATTCATTCTAATTGTAATTAATCTCCTTCTCAGCGCCAGTCTGTTAGCCCATGTCTTCTTTTGAAACTGATCCCTCAGTTTTTCCCAGACAATCTTGGGTTCAACTGGATTCCCGATTAAATACAACAATGAAGTGTCCAACGCCAACACAATGATAGCCAAAGCCCTATCTCTCCTTACAGTAAATTTAGCAACCTTCTCCGATTCAGCTTCGTCAGGTGCAATTTCAGACCCAGTAACAATCCCCCAGAGTCCATCCTTCATCAAGGCCATCTGGCATTGAATTTTCCAGGTCGAATAATTTGCACCAACAAGAGGAATGATGCTTGTGCTCATGTTTGCCATTCCGGTAATTCTGCGAACACCGATTCCGAATACAAACCACACAAAAATCGAATCAGCAACAGCTTAGCACAGGATAACGCTATCTGGGCCCATAACCTGTTGAAAATACTATGTTGCTAATACACGTTGCTAATCCACTTTACAAGGAAGATAATGTAACAAGCAACCATCAAGGTTAGTTCAACGTTTAATTTCAAGAAAACAACATGGAGTTCTACCACCATGGACAGAAGACAGGAACTGTATCACAACATGACGTTAACACAATAAAATATGTGGTGTGCAAAACAATGCGCAACATTCAGTATTTTGTCCATTTTCAACACCGACCGGGTGCCTACTGGTTGGGGCGGCCCCAAGGCGGGGTCCTGGTCAAGCGCCCAGGCGCCCGGTGGGGGACCTGGGTGACGGGCCCGGGTGGGGGCCGTCCTGACGAGTGGGCATCTCCAACGTGCCGCTCCGCGGCCCGATACGTTGGGCCGGGGAGGGGTAATTTGGGGGGGGGTGCATAAAGAGTGCAAAACGCCCCGCTGACGCCATTTCTTGATGTAATAATACTTCAAAGAACGACAACATTAATCTTATTATAAGATTGAAAGGTGCGTCACTCCAATGAAACATATTAGGTATTCTCATTGTATCTATCTGCTCATAGCAAATACCTTATTAAAACACAACATAATTAATTGCACATGCTTGAGTGTTGAGCATTACTAATTGCAAGTATGCTCATTCAGCATTAGTGTCTGCAAGAATGCCCCATCAGCATTACTAACTGCAAGAATGCTCATTCAGCATTAGTGTCTGCAAGAATGCCCCATCAGCATTACTAACTGCAAGAATGCTCATTCAGCATTAGTGTCTGCAAGAATGCCCCATCAGCATTACTAACTGCAAGAATGCCCCATCAGCATTACTAACTGCAAGAATGCCCCATCAGCATTACTAACTGCAAGAATGCCCCATCAGCATTACTAACTGCAAGAATGCCCCATCAGCATTACTAACTGCAAGAATGCCCCATCAGCATTACTAACTGCAAGAATGCCCCATCAGCATTACTAACTGCAAGAATGCCCCATCAGCATTACTAACTGCAAGAATGCCCCATCAGCATTACTAACTGCAAGAATGCCCCATCAGCATTACTAACTGCAAGAATGCCCCATCAGCATTATTAACTGCAAGAATGTCCCATTAGAATTATTAACGGCAAGAATGTCCATGAACATTACCAACTGCAAGAATGCGCTACCTGCATTACCAACTGCAAGAATGCGCTACCAGCATTACCAACTGCAAGAATGCGCTACCAGCATTACCAACTGCAAGAATGCGCTACCAGCATTACCAACTGCAAGAATTCGCTACCAGCATTACCAACTGCAAGAATGCGCTACCAGCATTACCAACTGCAAGATTGCGCTACCAGCATTACCAACTGCAAGATTGCGCTACCAGCATTACCAACTGCAAGATTCCCTACCAGAGTTACTAACTGCAAAAGAGCTCCGTTGGCATCAATAATTTTGTTCGTATGTGTATGCGTTTCGATTGATGAATCTCAGATTTTTTACGCAACACAATGTAAAGATATGGCATAGTCCAAAGAATTGATGCATCTATTTATAGTATATCATATTATTTTCATTAACATATATGACATTTTAATAGATGCTATTATCTTAATGGCGTCAATTTGATTAGCCACCGTTTGCCATCAATTTTCGATCCTTCCAGAAAAAAAAAAACACAAAAAAACTGAATTATTTCTAAAATAAATTTAATTCTCCAACATGCGAAACCAATGTTAGTGTTTGTTCCGCGAGCCAGTGTATATTTGTATTACATTCCTTGGTTTACAAATGCACGAGTCTTGTGGAATGTGACACCACCGTTTGAGATTCACTTGCTCTCGATGGACTTTCGACTGTACGCATCTCTTCGGCGGTGGGTTCCCAGCTTGAGATTCCCCGCTTCTTGTGCTCAGCTGATTGAATGCTTGTAGCTGTATTCAGTTACTCTCAAACAGGCCCCTGAAACGAACGCGAGAAACTGAATAGATCGCTGTAACAAGAAGGCAGAGAGTTCAAGCATTCCCGACAACGTGCGGCTGGGTCTGCAGACAGGACCTGCACTCAGACCCGGGATACAGGGTGCCGTGACGTCACCAGCCGAAAAACGGGGGGGGGGGGGGGGGG
>CAXITT010000955.1:0-12088 GCA_964033795.1 Lymnaea stagnalis
ATATCCCCAATAGCTTACGCCTAAATGTATCAATATCCCCAATAGCTTACGCCTAAATGTATCAATATCCCCAATAGCTTACGCCTAAATGTATCAATATCCCCAATAGCTTACGCCTAAATGTATCGACCTACACGTCTTTTGTCTTACCTCATGAATAATTCTGCTTCACGCGTCACTGCATTAAAAGCTTGTAACCAGATCCATAGAATGAGAATCCATTGAATCCAATATCCTGCCACCGTGTGCTGGAAGACTCATGATTGGGGAGTCCACTGCTGTGATAGTGTAGGGCTACGAATGATTGTTAGTGACATTCTTGACATTCTGTTACTTTGGTTTAACGTAATCTAAATAATAGCAGCTTCTAAAGGGTGAGTATTTCTCAATGTTGATCTTCATGTTAAGTAGTTGTTGTAATGTTCTCGCTTTAAGATAAGATAAGATAATATTCTTTTATTGATCCATGCAAATGGAAATGTTTTATGCTTGCATTATACATTTTCAGCACATAAATAAAACAATTTGAACACAAGACATTTATAATAAATTAGTTCAAACAGACATTCAGTGAGTTCTCTAAGCCAAATCGGGGACTTATTAGTTCTCATTAAGATGTGTGACTTCAGAGGGAGCACGCTGGTAAATTCGTACAGATTGGGGGACAAAAGAAATTTTTTATCTTTCAGTTCTCGCCCTGATGGAAAGAATTCGTCCCGAACGGCCCGATCCTAAGTATCTGTGATAAAGAGGATGGGATGTATCATCCAAATAAATGTGTTTAGTTTTACAAAAACATCTTTCTTCAAATAGTTCTTCAAGTGAATGATGTTTAGTTTGTGTTATAATTGTATTTAATTAAATAACCCCTAAACGCAATTTTTTTCGTGTAAATCCTTTATATGCATTTTTATTATTTTATTTTGATATTTGATTGTTCCACCCGCTTACACAAGCGCAGATTTATTTCAACTACTATTTCAGAAAAACAAAGGAAAATATTACGTACATAAACGTACTTAAGATGTTTTTAAGAATCACATTTAGTATTAGCGAATTTTATTTCGTGAAATCAATGGCATCATATTTCCTTCATCTTCCCCTTAAAAGACAGTAAAATGTATTTTTGTTTGTGGGGTTGGGATGGGGGAGCGGGGCTGAAAATTTGAAAGAATGTGCTGTCATCGGCAACGAATCTATTTGCAAAGGTTCAGCTAGATAGGTTGACGGGAAATGAGTCAATTAGCCGTCCGAAGATGTTGCCACACACGCAGCCAGAAAGAAACACGAACATAAGCGAAGTTAAAATAATATATATATATTTTTAATAAGAGAGATATATATTTACTGATCTGATACTGATATCAAAACTAGTTTTGGCAGTTAATTGCTACACAACACTTAAAAAAAATAAAGTTACATTTCCTTACATAACGTACTATTTTCGTCCTTCGCACGCGCAGATGTCATCATCATCAGCATCAATGGCACTATAGCCCATGTAGGGCCCTGGTCTGTTCCACCACATCCTTCCATTCGGAGCGATCCATGGCTTTCCGCCTCCATACGCTAGCCTCCAAATGGTGTAAATCCGTCTCCATATCATCATCAATCCATCTCAGCCTAGGGCGACCGGTGATGCACGTGCAGATGACCAATGCAATATTCGACTTGAGTGGTAGTCTTGAAGATGACCAAGGCAATATTCGACTTGAGTGGTAGTCTTGAAGATGACCTAGGCAATATTTGTCTTGACTGGTAGCCTTGAAGATGACCAAGGCAATATTCGTCTTGAGTGGTAGTCTTGAAGATGATCAAGACAATATTCGAATTGTCTGGTAGCCTTGAAGATGACCAAGGCATTATTCGACTTGGCTGGTAGCCTTGGAGATGACGAAGGCAATATTCGTCTTGAGTGGTAGTCTTGAAGATGACCAAGGCAATATTCGACTTGTCTGGTAGCCTTGAAGATGACCGAGGCAATATTCGACTTGACTGGTAGCCTTTAAGATGACCAAGGACATATCCGACTTGACTGGTAGCCTTGAAGATGACAAAGGCAATATTCGTCTTGAGTGTTAGTCTTGAAGATGACCAAGGCAATATTCGACCGGAATAGTAGCCTTGATTTGAGCAGCATTTTGTTTAAATGAGGAGAGTTGCTCTATTCGTCAGCCTCACTCTCTCGTCCTTGTCTATCCAATACAATGGCAAGACTTATCTAGACGACCGGAAATAGACCAGGATGCAGTACATGACCAGCAGTGCTATTTTTGTGTGTTTCCCTGTGCTATTATATTCTCCGCGTCTTAGTTGTCGGAATTGTCATTGTGTCAATGTCATACCGCCTACGGGACCTATTCTCCAACTAACTTGACCGATAGTTATATTCTAATGACAGAACAAGGCATATAAGAGAAATAGTTCAATACATTATTGAGACTAAGTTTCAAATCAATAACATTACGTTTTACATGTAGGTTCGACATTAGTATAAAAAAAAATTGTATTTACGTTTTAAGTTGCTACTATTTCTTTGTATGATGATTAAATTCAAGAACACCGAAAAAAATTCCGTCAGATTTAAAATAAAATAAATGTAGAAGTTTTATTTCGTACAAATAAGGACGGGCGTAAATCCAGTGATGTACACAACTCACATTGTTGCATTCTCTTCAGGTGACTGACAAATATGCGTCTGTTCCACTCACTAAGTTTAGAAAACCTTTCTGGGAAGGAATCGTCGTCTCCATTTCTGGTGAGCAGAGAAAAAGACGCTCGCATTTCTTTACTCAATGAGGTCAAAGAACGGAAACAGCGGGTCCCGACCCCTGAAAAGGTTCATGTTTGCTTTTTTTTTAGCTTCTGATTTTCTCACTTCATTCATGTTTTGTTTTTGTTTTGCTTGTTTGTTGTTGTTATTGTTTTTGTTGTTGCCCAGAACACAAGAAATTGAATCTTTAATTGAATACTCGCACGCGTTTAAGCCACCACGCAGGCCTGATGGAGGTAATTCTCAATACCCCAGCACCCTCATGCGCCGGTCAATATTAAATTGACCAATACTTATACAGCAATAAATGAAGCATTATTTCTGGTGTCGTGGGAATCATGTAACTGTTTAGTGGAAAACCGAAATACAATTTTCATTGAAAGAAAAGAGTACAAATCTTTTTAAGACTATTGTATTAAATAGAGACCAACCGAAAGTGATTTTCTGATTTCGGCCGAAGCCGAAAATAGGCTGAAACTTTAAAAATGACTTTCGGCCGAAACCGAAAAAAGGCCGAAAGTTAAAAATGACTTTCGGCCGAAATCGAAGCCGAAGCTGAAACCGAAAATGAAATATTTTGATATTTTGAAATTCGTTCCCGCATACATTCTGCATACATCGAAAATGATGGGGGAAAGTATAAATATTTACATTCTTTTTATAAAAAATGAGATTATCGTGAATATTAATAAATAAACATCTAATATAACATCTTGTTAAAGATCGTTTAGTTTGTTCTTAAAGATCACTTAATTTGTTGTTAAAGATCGTTTAGCTTTTTGTTAAGGATCGCTTTATTTGTTCTTAAAGATCACTTAGTTTTTGTTTAAAGATCTTTTAGTTTGTTATTAAAGATCATTTAGTTTGTTCAAAAAAGATCACTAAGTTTTTTCTTAAAGATCGCTAAGTTTGTGTTATTACAAGAACGTTTAGTTTGTTCATAAAAATCGCTTAGTTTGTTCTTAAAGATCTTTGATTTTGTTCTTAAATATCGCTTAGTTGTTCTTAAAGATCATTCAGTTTGTTCTTAAACATCATTTAGTTTGTTTTTATACATCATTTAGTTTTTTTTATTAAAAATCGTTTAGTTTGTTCATAAAGATCTTTGATTTTTTTCTTAAATATCGCTTAGTTGTTCTTAAAGATCATTCAGTTTGTTCTTAAAGATCATTTAGTTTGTTTTTATACATCTTTTAGTTTTTTTATTAAAAATCTTTTAGTTTGTTCTTAAAGATCGCTTATTTTGTTGTTGAAGATCGCTTAGTTTTTTTTTATAAAGATCGGATCGCTTAGTTTGTTCTGATAGATAATTGATTTTGTTCTTTAAGATCGATTAATTTGTTCTTAAAGATCTTTTAGTTTGTTCCTAAAGAACATTTAGTTTTCTTTTAAAGATCGCTTAGTTTATTCTTATAAATCATTTAGCTTACTATTAAAGATCAATTGTTTTGTTCTTAAAGATCATTAAGTTCGTTCTTCAAAATCGCTTAGTTTGTTCTTTAAGATCGTTTAGTTTTTTTTTAAAGATCGCTTAATTTGTTCTTAAAGTTCACTTTATTTGTTTTTAAAGATCACTTTATTTGTTTTTAAAGATCGTTTAGTTTGTTCTTAATGATCGCTTAATTTGTTATAAAGATCGTTTAGTTTGTTCTTCAATGTCGCTTAGTTTGTTGTTAAATATCGCTTTCGCTGAGTATTAGATGACCAAAAACCTCAATCACTTTCGGCCGGATGGCCGAAAGTCAAAGTCAATTTGGCCGAAACAGAAAAAAAACGAAAGTTAAATTTTCTCTTTCGGCCGAAACCAAAATTAAGCCCGAAAGTTAACTTTCAGTTTCTGCCAAAACCGAAACTTGGCCGAAAGTGATAAAATGGCCACTTTCGGCGCCGAAACCGAGGCCGAAGCCGAAATTCGGTCGGTCTCTAGTATTTAAAAAAGGTTAGAGAGAAAGGGGGGGGGGCAACATTTCACAGTCCCGGCTAAGTTATATTCTCCTTTCCCCTCTGAAATCCAGTCATAGACGCTGCATTCTAATTGGTAGAGCAGAATTTTGTTATTTTAGAAAAGACCTCAATTTAGGACAATAGGAGTTAACTTATAACTTTTCATGTGATTAAACATTAACTAATAGTAACATTTTTTTATCAAACACGTGAAGCCCATTATAAAACGCCAAAGTAATCGACATATTCTCCATTTTGAAATGTAGGCCTACATTACTAATACTTTGTTCTCTTTCACTGTAACGTGAATGGTCAAACAAAATATAGAGTATAGAGCAAGATCAACTTTTGTTTACAACAAAATCTTTGATAGAGATAAAGCAATCGATAAAATAAGAATCTATAAGTATTGGTCATTAAAAAAATTGTTTCTTGCAAGTTGTTACTTAAGATGATGTCATAATTGTACAGGTTTCTACAAGGCATTAAACTAACACACTTGACATTATAGACCGTCCCTAGATTAAACGTTTTATCTTTTTCAACTGTTAAAATATTTAGAACTAATCTTCATTAGATGTTGCCAGGTTTTTGCTCCTCAAGTAAAAAGCAAAATACTTTTTTTAAACGGCCGTACTCCCCACGCTCTAACTTAAAGGTTTACTCTGTGGTCTATATTTAACATATTCCAAACTTTTTCATAAAGACAGTTCCCACATCTTTATTGCTCAGCATAACCTAACGAACAACATTCTCAATTTTTGTTATTCTTAACACTTGAAGACAGCGGTTCTCAAACTGGCGTCCAGCTGTGAGAGACGACGCCTCGGCAAACAACAACAGATCCTCGCCGGCGTAGCGCAGCGATGCAGGGAACAAGAGGTCAATGACCTGTCTGAGGTCATGTCAGCGAAGTGTGACCTCGTGTCTCCGAGACTTGGGGCCCGGACATCTGCAGGGACTGAGTGGCCATTCTACATGGCCAGGCCACTCAACACGGACCGGGCGTCTGATGTCATCTCAGACTCTTTTTTTTATGCTGGTAATTTTGATTGGTTGTTTAAGGACACGTGGACCCATGATACCTGATGCTGTCTTCTTTGAATTGCCAGGAAATAACTATGGGGACACCCGTAGAAATATAATGGAAGCCCTCTATAAAAAAAAAATGGCAGTGTCTACACGTCCGGCGCGCCGGACGTCTATCTCCCGCACTATGTGTCCGGCGACCAAGTCACATGACCGCCGTAACAAAGTGGCGAGAGATATCGTGTCGGTCAGCCTTGTCACGTGACTGCGAATAATTCAAAACTATTGTTAATTTTAAAATCTATTTCTCTACCAAGTAATGTACTGAGTATCTTGAATGCAAATAATAGAAAAAGAAACTTGTAAACATTTTTGTTTAGTTTGTTATTTTTTGTGTACCAGTAATCCATAAAATAAATTAGGGGCCAGTGTGGCAACCAATAAAAGTTAAAGATTTCATTTTAAATTATTTCAATTGCTACAAAATATTTAAAAACTTCTCATGAAACTACTGTTGCTGAGGAACATGATAATATAAATATATACAAAATATTTTAATTAAAATGGGAAGAAAAAAAACGACCCTATCCCCGGTATAGATCCTCAAACATTCCTATCGTCAAGCAACCACTCTACCACAAGACCAGACAAGATGTACTAAATCGTACTTCGTTTGGAATTATAAAAACTACTAGCCGTCCAGCCATGTCCGGCGGTCACGTGACAAGTCGCCGGACGTGTAGACACTTCGAAAAAAAATTGTTCTGGTATAGGCGCAATTCAAAGGGCAAATAGTAAGCACTGAGTGCGGTTGGGGGCGCAGAGTATTATGTTGAAATTAAAAGTAGTGAGATAGTTGGTAATTACGCTAAGTGGCATCCTTATTAAAAGGACTAATCTAGACATTGCTATTAAAAGGACTAACCTAGACATTGCTATTAAAGGGACTAACCTAGACATTGCTATTAAAAGGACTAACCTAGACATTGCTATTAAAAGGACTAACCTAGACATTGCTATTAAAAGGACTAACCTAGACATTGTTATTAAAAGGACTAACCTAGACATTGCTACTAAAAGGACTAACCTAGACATTGCTATTAAAAGGACTAACCTAGACATTGCTATTAAAAGGGCTAACCTGGACATTGCTATTAAAAGGACTAGCCTGGACATTGCTATTAAAAGGACTAACCTAAATAGCGTAGCAAGGGTGTTGCGGTCGTGCGTACCGCACCCGGTGACACCGACCCAGAGGGTAAAACCAAATTGAAAAATTGCATATTTATAGAGCACTTATTGCTAGGTCTAATCTAATTGCATAAAAGGATCACACATGAAATTTCCTCACATGTAACCAAACCAAATGCATGTCTTATTAAAAGTTCAATGTTGATACGTCAGAAATGAGGTGACCCTATAACTAAGTCAGAAAACCCCAATTTTTACCATGAGTCAACGTCGCTTGAAGTGTTCGATAACTTTCGTAAGTGACCGGAATATATTTATAATTTCTAAGAAATATAGCTTTCCATTTATACCGAATACGATGTGGTCGGGCGATTCTGAATGCATGAATTGATGAGTGTATTGATTGCTGTCAACCACAGATCAGATCATCAGCAATCACGGAAGTAGCATATTTGTTTGGGGGGGTGCTCACTCCAAGGGTCCACGATCAGCAAGTGAAGAAGACTTATTGGTGCCCGTTCCCAAATGAACCTCTTTCTATGATGAGTCAACTAAATGGGAACTTTTAAGAGAAACACCAAGGCGTGGAAAACACCTTCAGGCAGCTGATAATAATTTTTACAACGTCATGTACTCGTCAGTGTTTGATGCTTTGAAATTCGCAGCTCAATGGGACTTCCTGGAATCTCTTCCAATACTCTCGATAAGCCTTCGATTGTTTCCTACGATCTGTGTGTCTGTGGTTTTATTTAAGACTTATCAAGACCTTTATACGATCCGCCATGGGGCAGTCTATGATTTCTAACCTGTCTCTGATCTCAATTGAAAGTGATACAGTGTAGAATATTGATTATGATCAAGTCATTTACAGGTTTGCAACTTTGAAGAACAGGAAAGGCAAATGTTAGATAAATTAAATTTAATGAAAAATAACTATACTTAACATTGTTATAGTTCTTAAATACATTTTGCTCCTAGCTACGCCACTTATTAAAACTCCATATATTATGTAATGTATCGTGTGGAGGACGGCGTTCAGGTTGAAACACTATGAACTACAACATACAAAGTAGAAGAAAATATGAACATTCAACAGCTAAACAACTTTTTGTGATCTTTCAGATTTTCCCCTACTCTGTATACTCTATATTATATTTCATGTTATATGTTTAAAGTGAGTGTCTGGATATTTTTATTTATTTTTTACAATCCGTGTTTCGTTATTCTTAGGCACAACGCCCATAAACGACAGAGACGAAAATTACAAAGAGAAACCTTATACATTCTTCCCGGCAAGACGCATCATCAGGCAACAGAATAAACTCGTCCCTATCTCTGGTGGACACCCAAGCTTGCTGTTCCACGACTACAAGAAAACAAGGCATTCGGAGATAGCTTCAGATGATTTCAAATCAGTGGATCCTCCCCAAACGTCACAAAAACACCACCACCTTCCAGAACCACACCGACGTTCACCTGGCAACCAGTCAAAGTATGTGCACCCCCTCCACGACAAAAATGTCCACCCTTTCCGTGAAAAAAGTGACGGCCAAGTACCGTCCCGTTTAAGCTACATCCAAGTTGGAACTAGCTCCTACTTTACACACGATTCAGCGGCGTCTCTGTCTTCTTCAAATCAAAATCTTGGGCCACCTGTGGCCGTTTCGACTCCTGCCTACCCAGACTCCCACGTCGGCTATAGACAACATTTGTTGGGCTCCGTCCAGCACAAGACGATGTCTAGATTTCACAAATTGAATATCAGCTCAGACAAACTTGTTCCCACCTTACTGCAGAAGTCACCTCGCGATCACTGTGGTCCGAAAATACCAAGTCTGGAATCCCTTGGAATGATCATTAATCAGAACATCGATAGTCCCAGAAGTTAAGACTGTTCACTGAGATGTGTTACCGGTTAGGGATCATCTACATTTTTGCAAAGCAAGCAAATATGTTTTTTCAAATTGAGAGTAATATTGATGAAATAATAAAAGATACGAAGGAGACTGAAAAAAGCATATGAATAAACTGAGAAATTTTTTGTAAGAGAAGAAGAAATCGAAATATTTAAATGCCACTAACTTAATTCAAATGTATTAAATATTCCTCTGTTTATAAACTGCCGACTTCTCACTGGATTTGGAAGAAAAGTTAAACTAGTGGACATGGACGTCATGTTGCCGATTAGTTTATTTCATCCGTCCTCTTTCTAAGTATAGGGAGTCTATGACAGTCTGGTCCATCATTGCTGTGAAAGATTACTTCCCTTGTGCTGATTTGTTTGCGCATGTCCAAATTACGCTATAGTTTTTAAAAGGATTAAATAAATAAGATTTTAATTTAATTGAGTCTTTATAACAAGTTAGATTGACCCGCATTCAGACTCTATGATATTATGTTGTTTGTTGTTTTTGGTTTTTTTTTGGGGAGGGTGGGTTGTGGGCTGGATCGGAGTAACTTTTGAAGAGCCTGGTGCAAACATGTAGATAAAACCCAAGTAGACTCTTGCCAACCACTTTAAAACAATGCATCTGAACTCTGAACTTTTGTTTTCTTAAGCTACTGTCCAATAAAAATAAATCGTATTTTAAGTCAACTGCGATTGGCCAATAATTTCTTTCCGGAATTAAAAAGTTCCGCGCAACTAAATTGAACATTAGTAAAATATTTATGTACCGGTATTTCATATATAAATCATGCATAATGTTAATCGGATAAGTAGGCCTACCATTCTCAAGATTTAGAGTAGGCCTGGTGCAAGTGCACCACTTGCATCTTGGTTAATCCGTTCCCAAGTGTTAGAGTTGCCTTATATTAATAATACTAGGAGGTTGCAATATAGTTTAAAATTATCATCACCCAGTGCACTTGTTCAAATCCGGCGCTAATACATTTACGACTCCAAGTTTTCCCGAAACTCCAGTTTTGAAATCAGGTGATGTAGACATTATAAAACTGTGTTAGTCTTGATACATATCAGGTGACCTTGTTGTGTTTCATAAACTGTTTCATAAAATGGGTCAAATACCACATTATATAAACCATTCACTATCTCAAGTTCTTGCAGACTTTGATTAAAAAAAATAATAAAACACCTGTTTACAACTATCGGTAGTTTTAATGTAAGTGCATAGGTCCTGGGGTTCACGTGTCTCATCTTTGTGATTTAGCCTTTATTAAACTTAAACAGTTAGGTCGTTGAAGGAGTACAAAAACCACACACACAACAACAAAAAAATGAATTTAGGCCTTAGTTCTACCACAGATATGGCAACAACAAAAAAGAAAAAACACTATTTGTACAATAGTTGTCTGAATTCGGAAAAATATTTAAATTTATCAACACCACACCACTCAAATAATTTTAAAATGTTAACATCAAAAGACAGTTTTTTTCCCCCACTACAAAAAAAAATACAAATACAGAATGACTTAAGTCGCATTCAGAGTCGAGCAATCAGAGACAGGGCATCATATTAGTTGTCTGCATCGACGGCGCTAAGCAACCAAAGCCATTTGGTTCCCCATGCATCGCTGCCCTGCTTGATCGCCTTTGAATAATAAACAAAAAATTATCAACTTGTCAACTAGATGGATGGTATACTAAGCATCGTGTTGTCGTTTTTTGTTTTTTTTAATTCATCAGATTGGCTTCCCTTGGCCTTGTTAACTTACCTCACATTATCTTAAGGCTTTCATTTACTTTACATTATATGAATATATATTTTTAAGCTCATATTTTTTTTATGTAAGCAAATTTGTATATTGTTAAAAAAAATCTATTATTTTATTGTACATTCAAATTAACACACATTTCATTAATCAACATGTTTAAAAAATGTATATTAAAAGAAGTTTATATCTTTCAAAGAATTCCTTTCGAATTTTTTTTTAATGTCGGTCATCTCTAGTGGACAGAGAAAAGTGAACTAAAGCTGTGGTTCAAGATCAAAGTTTGAACAAATACAATCATGAACGTCATTCATTCATGAAACAATTTATGAATACATCACGTCAGCCTAGGGACTAATAAAATGTTGTTGCTGTTGTTATTTTTGTGTGGCTTGAAGCAGATCAGATTAATAAGAAATTAACATAGAATGGCACGTGAACTATTAATTTGAAATTAACGACTCACTTTATGACAAATGTAATCGATTATAAAAAAAAAATGTGTATAAACTTCTTGTATTACAATGTGTCTCAACCTATAAAATAAAAGAGTCAATATTTTAAATTGTGTATTAACAAAGTCATTAAAGTGTGTTTCAACAGCCTCTAGACTTTGTTACACATCTCCTTGAAGTTTGAACATGTATGCCATTACACACTATTAGACATGTTTTAACTCATATGGCTTACACAAGTTAACATTTATCTATCAAGGGATGGGAACTAATTCATTCATATGCTGAAAGACATACAGATAGAGAACATTAAGAAGGCGCTTCCAAATGGAGAATTTTGAAAAGGTCATGAGATATGACCAATAGCCTCATGTGCTGACAATAAATATCCTACTTTTATGGCTTTGTTTTGAATTGGATTTTATGAGAACAATGAGATGGGCAGGGTTATTAAAAACTAAAGATACCCCCTACCCATTATAAATGTCTTTTTTTAATTTACATATTTGAATTAAGAAATAGATCCGATGACATTATTCCTGAGTTCTTATCTGGTTATAATCTGATTTTTTAAAAAGCACATATTTCCTCGCCAAAAGTATATTGATTAAAACAGACATACTCTTATCATAATTTGTCTTCATACCTAGCGTGGGGAGTCCAGAACTGGGCAGTCGAACTGGGCGGTACAAGGTTGGGGGTTATTCCCACAGTACGGAGACTGGCCATCTGAGCGTATCAGATTACACCGTGACGAGGCTAGAGCGACCATTACGGCCCCATGTAAAACAACCCCCAGTGCTCCCTCCATGTAAAACAACCCCCAGTGCTCCCTCCATGTAAAACAACCCCCAGTGCTCCCTCAATGTAAAACAACCCCCAGTGCTCCCTCCATGTAAAACAACCCCCAGTGCTCCCTCCATGTAAAACAACCCCCAGTGCTCCCTCAATGTAAAACAACCCCCAGTGCTCCCTCCATGTAAAACAACCCCCAGTGCTCCCTCCATGTAAAACAACCCCCAGT
>CAXITT010000955.1:12313-24116 GCA_964033795.1 Lymnaea stagnalis
AAAATTCTAAACCTCTGCAAAAATATTTTTTTCAATTTTAAACCCCCCCCCCCACTCCCACCAAAAAAAATAAAAAAATGAAGGAGCCACTTTGATTTATATAAAGTCAATGGTTCCAAGCCGATGTCTACATGAAATAAGTCATAATAGTGTGTGTGTTTTTCGTCCAATTTCTGCAATGATTTTGTTGTTGTTTTCATGTTGTTACACCTGTTTACTGCTAACTAACTGAATCTTTACCTCGTGGTTATCTGACCTTTATCTAACAGGTGATAATCACCCGTTATCGCGACCACACCTGTCTGACCATCGCACTTGAGAAGCACAAGTGTACAAACCTCAATGACGAAACAAACACTAGCTGTGTGGTGGAAAATCACCCGCGGGATCAGTGAGTTCACATAACATTACCACTGACCTAGCTGGCCAACAACAGCTTATATAACGGCCTCGGATGACTGTTTGCTTCACACTTCAGAAAACGCCGTGCCAGTACCCAGCTCTTACAACGACCGTTACATTGCATGATATTTTATCATCTCTTCTACACCGTAATCATTGCAATCCACGCCGTCCATTGAATGTAAGTTAGTAATTGAAGAATATTTTTCATCGTGCGTATGGTTAAGTAGACAGTTAATTTCCTGCAAAGAAAAGTTTCAAGTGTATGTGCAGTGCATATGTTGAAATGACTAACAAATACAATGTCTATGTATTAGATATGTTCTTTTGCAGTCATTGGAGTCATCAAGGGAGACAATGATCTCGTGTCCAAAGAAAGTGTTGGCGGTGCTCTTCGTCGGAGTGCTGACGTCAGTGACCCTGGGTCAGGTGCCACATGTTGGGAAGTGTCCGGTGGTCGAGACCCAGGCAACATTGAACGTAACACAGGTATTTCGGGGTGTAGGTGTAAACACGGGTATGTCGGGGTGTAGGTGTTAACAAAGGTGTGTTGGGATGAAAGTGTAAACACAGGTATGTTGTGATGAAGGTGCAAACACAGTTATGTTGGGATGAGGTTGTAGACACAGGTATATGAGCCTAGGATATAATATGAACATAGGTATGTCAGGATAGAGGTATAAACATAGGTATGTCAGGATAGAGGTATAAACATAGGTATCTCAGGATAGAGGTATAAACATAGGTATGTCAGGATAGAGGTATAAACATAGGTATGTCAGGATAGAGGTATTAACATAGGTATCCTGAGATTGCCTTGTGCACTGATCATTTACTTGTGTCATTCATTATTGCCTTCCAGTACCTAGGCAAGTGGTATGAGATCCAGAGATTTCCAGCCATCTTCGAGAAAGGCAGCTGCGTCAGGGCCGAGTACTCTCTGAAAGCAAACGGTCGTGTCAAGGTAGACAACCGATACATCGAGTGAGTAATTGGGATCAAATATTTCAGGTTGACATTCTAATATTAATGTAGGCTAATCGATCAACGATAGTACGTGCATTGAATGTGTTGGGCCGGAACTTCATTATTCACTTACAAAGTTACTAATATTTTTTTTTTCAAGATATGTGTGCTATTTTATTATTCAGTTACAAAGTTACTAATATTTTTTTTCAAGATATGTATGATATTTTATTATTCAGTTACAAAGTTACTAATGTTTTTTTTTTCAAAATATGTATGATATTTTATTATCTCTTCTATACCGTAATCATTTTCAAAAAAAAAAAATTCAATGTTCATATCTTAATTGGTTAATCAAACAACTACTTACAAAAACTGACTCGGTCATGCGAATAAACTACAACAAAGAGGATTTCTTATCAGCTTTGAAAATGGAGCAGAGACTAAAAAAGGAGAAGAAGAAGACCTAAGAGTTTTTGAAAACATCAATATAATATAATGTTGATAGAAAGAACCCTTCCTCGTGCGATTAAATTTGTTTCCACGTGCATTAAAACAAAACATATTTAAAATCTTTAAGCACGTGTCATGCTGTATGTTGTGTCCTCCCACCACACCACCCAACCCCTCCCCCCAAAAAAAAAAACAAAAAAACCTCTATTTTGTGACCTAGATAACTTGACTTCTGGTCGCTGTATGATGCTAAACATATCGCCCATTATTCATCTGGGTCAAAGGTTGACAATCTATGTCGGTAACAAAATGATCACTTGTATCTGCAGAAAATGTAAGACAATGATTTCGCTTTGCTTCGTTGATGGTGGTCCATGTTCTCAACATTAACTCTTAGATCATCAACCTATTATCCTCTTACTTCATACATATAGCCACCCCTCTTTAATGGCTGTCGCACCTTAGGGCATTCACCTCCACACCCATCAACACAACTCTTGCAGACGCCCATCCAACACTTGCTTCTATCTCCAGAAGTGGCTATGAGACACACGCCCTAGGTGAGGCCTGGGTTCCTGACCCCAAGTATCCCGCCGTCTTAAATGTACAGTTTAATCAAGGTCAGTTCTGATACACAGATAAGGTAGCCCCGAATGTAGACCACTGATAACCAGATGGCATTTATTTACCCCCCCACAGAAGTTCTCAAATTGTTATTCAAAATGTGTCTGGTAGCAACCAATGAAGCTAACTACGAATACATCATTTAAAGGTCTTTTGGGTGAGATGTTTATCTGAATAAGAGTTGGACAAATGTTAACTTTATTTTAAAGGAAATTATTTTTGTTAATTTAGGAAGGGCATGTTTAAAAGAATGATATTTAAAATTTTAAATAATCGTGTAGTTCAATCGCTCACTACTTCCTTGGAGTAGTTAAAGTGTAGTTCAATCGCTCACTACTTCCTTGGAGTAGTTAAAGTTAAACATATGGTTTAGGTGCCTTCTCTTTGGCTTGGTCGAAATTAAAAAAAATGTATTGTACCCTAAAATTCAATATCACAATAATTCCTTTAACAGGACTTGTTAATCGCTAAATACTATTTAAAGTAGCCGTCAAAGTAAAGGAATACCATGTATTATTCCATGGTCCTGGTCCCACTGTGTCTTGTTTCCCTCTACATATTTACCTAGCTAAAGTTATTGACAGTGGTTGTTTCCCTTGTGTAGACCAGTTTCCTCTCGAGATTTAAAAAAAAAAACATAATGAAAACTTCATAGTGCTGTAAGAAGATTGATGCTGATTATATGAATGTCTTTTTCCGCCTTTTTCTGCAAACAGCTATACCGCCTGCCCAGTACAAGGTCATAGAGACGGACTACGAGTCCTACAGCCTGGTGTTCTCGTGTGAAGATGTGGCTGGAATCATAGACTTCCAGTTCGCCTGGATTTTGTCCAGAAAACTGACCCTCCCTGACGACCTGGTCACTCGCTTAAAACAGAAGCTGCAGTCCTACCAGGTCGACGTTACGGCATTTATAGTCTCAGACCAGACCAACTGCCCAATGTAAGGACAGGTGGAATGTATAGTCACAGACCAGACCAACTGCCCAATGTAAAGACAGGTGGCATTTCTTTCGTAAAATGTAACGTGACAATTGAGATTAATAGATTAATATAAATATAATTGAAGACTTTCGAACTTCGCTTGTATCAACGACAATATTGTTTATACCAATTTCTAAAATATTTCATTCAACGTTCACTTTATTTACTACAATACAAAATCATTGCTTGGAACCAACTGGGCAATGCCGCCGTGGACTCGACATCAATCGAGAGTTTCAAGGCTGAACCGCTGGGAGCCGTTAGGATGGCCGCATCGTTTTCCAAACCGTTGCACATATGCTAGTGCATGGATGCAGCAACGTAGACTATCAGAGTCAGAATCTCGTTGAATAAACATTTGCTTCATTTTTCAACGACATTATTGACTTCTTTTTTTAAAAAATTCATTATGGGTTTGATATCATAGCACCCTTTAAACTCATCCATTTGTTTAAACTCATCCATTTATGTTTGATATCATACCGCACATTAAACTCATCCATTTATGTTTGATATTATAGCACCCCTTAAACTCATCCCTTTAATTAACCCCATCAAATTATGCTGAACTATTTCTCTTTGTTTCGTGTACTTACTGGAAATAAAAGCTGTTCCAATAAATATACGTGTCAATTGCTTTTTTTATTATTTGAAACCATTTAAACTACTAACTTCAGACCCGCTGATAACATTCCTTTTCAAATTCCCGTCTAAAAAATCTGCAATCATTATTTACTTATATATATAAGAATAAATGACCCGATGTTATCGGGGTAATAATGGTAGGTCCTTTGCGATAATTTTTTAACTGCTATTGAAAAAACTCATTACAATTCATAACTTTTTAAATGTAATAATATTTACGTTTCTGACATCATTAAGTTTTGAGAAGTGCTTATCTGCTATATATTATACGCCTATCCTACACCCTTTCACGCTCCTAAACTACTTTTCCCCCTCTAAACATGACCTTAAATTACCCAGTCTAAATTATCACTAATTATATCACTTTTGTCAATAAAGAAATTAATTGAATGACAATTACTGCGCTAGAGAAATACTTTAGATTTACCCCTTTTCGTGCCCTTTAATTAAAACTTTTTTCTCTCAAAATTTTTTAAAAACCTAATCTTAAATTTACACAAAAAAAACTTCATATATGATATAAATATATTTTGTATTACAGGATATCGATGTATATTGATATCTTCATGAGAAATGTACACATGTTTATGCCTTTTTTTAAAAATTATACATTATCAGAAAATCGTACAACAAAGAATTTTTTATCTAAGAAGAATCTCGCAACTGTTTTTCAGGCCTGTATCAGATTTGACTGTCTTTTTTAAAAATTTAATTGTTAAACTCATAAAAATACTCACCTCTTTACTTTTTGCAAAGTAACAAAAAAAATATATTTTAATTTGAAAAAAAAAAAGAAAATATTAACCCATCGTCATTTGTCAAAATTTTATTTTCAAGTGTGTAAAAATTATTGGGTTTTGATATTCATGGATTTACTTATATAAATATACCAAAGATTTGTTAACGCCATTGATTTTCTTAATTGGTAAACATATGTTTATTTGTAAAAAGAGAATTTAACATCTCTTTTTTCACTAATGCAATATCATACATGGGCGCCCGCAGGGGGGGGGGCACTTGCACCCCCCCCCTGGATTGATTGGATAAAAAATGTTTAGACAAAAATAGACAAAAATAGACAAAAAATGTATTTAAGTAAGGAGAAAATAAAGAGAAAGTAACTAAGCTGATGTCCTGTCCGTTCGTTCACCATACAAATATGCTACAGTAAATTAAAACTATATTAAAACATTAATAAACATTTTTGCACCCCCCCCCTTAGAAAGATTTTGCCCCCCCCCCCTTATAAAGTTTATCCGTTCCCCCCCCCCCCCCATTAGAAATTTTTTTGTGGGCGCCCATGATACCATAGGATTTAAGTATATTGTCATCCATGTAAAAATGTACACATCCTTTTTCCTATCTCCGATATGTATGTACCCAAAAAGGTTAATTATTAATCAAATTAATTCCTTTATTTTGGATCGTATCTTGTATTGCCTGGGCAAAATGAACATACCAATATTTGTCAAATGAGAATGTAGCATCTCTTTTTCACAAATGTGATACCATAGGAGTTAAATATATTGTCATCCACGTAAAAATGTACACATCCTATTTCCTACCTCCGATTTGAATGTACACAAGAAAATGAATTATTTATCCAATTCATTCCTTTATTTTGAGAGTTATCTTGTGCTGCTTTGAGCAAAGTGAACATACATATATTTGTAAAAAGAGAATGCAACATCTCTTTTTTCACAAATGTAATACCATACCATTGAAATATATTGTCATCTACGTAAAAGTGTACACATCCTTTTTCCTATTTCCAATATGTATGTACCCAAGAGGGTTAATTATTAATCAAATCAATTTCTTTATTTTGGGACTTATCTTTCATTGCCTTGGGCAAAATGAACGTAACAATATTTGTAAAAAGAGAATGCAAAATCTCTTTTTTCTTAAATGTAATACCATAGGATTAAATATATTGTCATCCACGTAAAATTGTACACATCTCATTTCCTACCTCCAATATGTATGTACCCAAGTAGGTTAATTATTTATCAAAACCATTCCTTTATTTAGAGACGTATCTTTTGCTGCCTTGCACAATATGAAAATACCAATATTTGTAAAAAGAGAATGTAGCATCTCTTTTTTCACAAATGTAATACCATAGGATTTAAATATATTGTCATCTACGTAAAATTGTACACATCCTATTTCCTACATCCGATATTAATGTACCCAAGAAGGTTAATTATTTATCAAAATCATTCCTTTAATTTGAGACGTATCTTGTATTGACTGGGGCAAAGTGACCAACCCCTCCCCCACCCAGATTTAAATAAATTTAGAAAATCTTCCACCGGATTGTAGTCCCTTCGATACCCAAACTAACATCTTTTGCACTTCACATGGTTCGTTCTTATTTGTATGAGGTATAAGTTGATTAGTGAATGCAATTTAGCTATGGAGTTGAACTCCACTGATTGATTTAAACCGCATTTTCTTATTAGAATTATATTTAAAGGTTAGTTTTTGTTACGTTATAAATTTAATAAAAGTATATTTTGGAATCAAAACAGGCAAAATTTTTTGAATGTAAAAATATACAAAGTACAAATGTGTTTGTCTTTAAATTAACAATTTAAGAAGCAATCAATTGTTTTTATTAATTTTATTTTTAAGAAGGGAAAATACATTATCAGTTTTGACACGCACGGTTATTAAATTTAAAGAAACCTTATAGTTTTGGCGAAATAGGCTATTCGCGCTATGACGTCATTTGCATGATTATTTAGAGCAAATTCATTTTAATTTTAATTCGCAATATTAAAAACGCACTAAAAACGCACTAAAAACAACTGATGTTTGGGTTTTCCCGATTAATGTGATTACGGTGTATTTCTTTGAACATATTTTTTTTTAATATATTTTTTTCATACCTTTCAAGCGCATATAAAATGCTTAAAATAATACCTTAGTTGATACTTTAAATGTATTTGTAATTTATAATAATAATATTTAAACTTTTACTGAAATAAAAGTGTATTTTAAATATCTTTTGCTCATTTAAATTTATTCGATTTCCGTAAAATAATAGAAAATAACTATGATTGTTTTTAGGAATCCGAACGTACTTAAATAGTATCTTCCTTTTGGCGTTATGTGACTCTAGCTCATTCTTATATAAATATATGATGGCTTTTATGCATGTAACTCTAGTCCTAGATAATAACGTACCCGACAATGAATCTCTTCAGCATTTAAAATAAAAATGTGTTTTAAAAGTTATGTGTTCTGTTTACTTTTAAATTGAAGAGAAACTTTTAAAAAAGTATCCTAAATAAAACTTGGCGTCGTGGCCAGATAAAAAAAAAACGGTTTAAAAAGCATGTCAAAACAATTAAAACAAATAAAGTTTGGTTTAAGTATTAAAATAAGCCAATAAAAAGATGGTATGCGATGTCACGCCATCTTAACGAATGGGCATGCTGGTCAGTTGACCAGGCATACTATGAGCTTAAGGGCATCTTTTTAGTATTTATATGTGTTTAAACTAGTGTATACTTTACCTTATACTGTATTTCTTACGTACGTTAATAGAGAGGAATAGATTTAATTTTATTACAATCTAAAAAATTAAACTAAACATTTTTTTTTTAAAACTCACCATACAAAAAAAAAGATGATTGTAGAAATGATTCACAAATGATTAAATACTGTTTTAACGTCATCTGCTATTTTGTGACATAGTCAGTCCACTCTTAGTTTTCTGCTACTTTGTGACGTAGTCAGTCCACTCAATGCCACATTCAAACTGCTGACATCGGTCAGTTCCTAGCGTCACTAGTTTCGTTAAAGCTGCCATTTCTCATGGTCCGATTTCACAATCTCTCAAGTGCCTCACGTGATTCACCAGCTGATAAATCAAGAACTTCTGAACTCAACTCCGGGGACTTTGTTTCGTTTCTTTATTGAAAAAAGATGTCAATTTCCAGTATTTTTTTTTTATATTTATATTTTTTTCTTGTGTCAATCTTTATTAACACGGTGATTCTTTGTTTTTAATGCATAATAAAAAATTTAACATAAAATTAGGCACTTTTTTTAAAATGAGAAAACCAGGCTAAGCACCTAGCAATACCGCACCTATTTTTTTAATATATACAATATATATATATATATATATATATATAATATACGCCTTGGGGCTCATCTCCAATCTGTTGAGGATCACTCTCGGTGCTTCCTATTTTTTTTTGCTTTTAAATTTTTTTTATTAGATTCTATAATTTATCACTTGGCCTTTCAATATTGTAATATGACACTTATGAACACAGCATGACACCGTAAAAGACTATTTGCTAATCTACTAAATTTACCAATTTTTCCTTGTAAAACTTTTCTTCATTTATTTAAATCAGATACTATTAGATGACGTCATGGTTGTGATCGAACTTACATAAATCCTGAAATAACTAGACCTAGGTTCAGTCCCCAGCCCGTATATAACCTCTACGCCGTCTCCACCACAAGAACCGCCTGCAGTAAGACTCGAACTCAGCCCTCAACATGTCTCTGCTCATATTTCTAGTTCTCTCCTTCGGATGTTTGTACCTCGCTGACGCCCAGCTGTCCCTTTTCGGGGCCTGTCCGGTCGTTACGTCACAGAGCACATTTGATGTGAACAAGGTAATGGATTAATCCAACTAAGGCTTTGATAAGAGCCATTTTATAGCTAAACATTGTATTCGCTGAACGCATCAGTTGGCGTACCTAATGCTAGAGCGGAGGGGGGGGGCACCACCTATGGTGGGCATTTTATGAGATTGTATGTAGCCTTATATATGAATGACGTGTGTGTAAGTGTGTATTAGGGGCTGCACTTGTGGGAGTTCCTATTTATTCAAGGACCGGGTTTGGCAGCATTATAACATACACTGTATTATGACGCGCTGAAAACGTTGTGAAATAAACACAAAGGATGAGCAGTTAAATGTCTAGTTAAAACTTAATATGTATTTAGTCACCACGGAGTGTGCCACACGACGCATATACCCGACATATAATCAGCATTTAATCATTAATCAACTGAAGTCCATGTTCGTTTCAGTATCTCGGCATATGGTACGAAATCAAAAAGTTCCCCAACATCTTTGAGAAGGGAGACTGTGTGAGGGCGCGCTACGCCCTCAAGGACAACGGCAAAGTGGAAGTGTTCAACAGATACTACGAGTAAGGGCGTTTAGTCTAGACTTCTTTATATCTATTAAAGTGCCTACTAGATAGTGTCTACTAGATAGTGTCTTCTACACAGTGTCTTTGACAACAGATATTACGAGTAAATGTATTTAGTCTCTATTTCTTTATATCCACTAGCGTCTACCAGATAATCTATTGTCTATGACAACATATGTTATGAGTTGAGGCATTTAGTCAGTATTTCTTTATATCTACTCTTGTCAACTAGATAGTGCTTGACAACAGGTTTTACGAGTAAAGGCATTTAGTCTAAATTTCTTTACATCTACTATTGTCTACTAGATGATCTAGATCCTTTGACATTTTTAAACTTAGCTATAGACTAGTGATTAAAGGAGCCATTCGAAGTTTGAACATTTAAATAATAAGTTCAAGAAACAGTTAATGGGTGTTGAATCGTGTAGGGCAGTGGTCCCCAAATGGCGATCCGTGGACCTTCACCGGTCCGCATGCCTAACGCTGCCGGTCCCCATAACACAAATATTTTTTTTGTCAAATAGAAATAAAGGTATAATAATAAATCATGCACCGGTCCCTGGTAAAATTTCGAAACTTGTTCACCGGTCCACCAAACTGAAAAGTTTGGGAACCACTGGCCACTGGTGTAAGGTACTTGTACCATAATCAGGATTGGGAAACGTTGCTCAAAAGTTTTAAAGATGACGTGTCATTTGTGTAATATTTACAGCCACATATTTTTTTTAGAGCTCTTGATAAATAATGACCTTCACGGGTCAATCTTAAATTTGATGCTTCGAATTCTTCTAGGAACGGCACTGAGCACAGCGCCCTGGGTGAGGCTGAGATCCCCGACCCCACCAAGCCAGCTATTCTCAGTGTTAAATTCAACATGGGTGAGTGATTCAGGGCTGATTTTCTTCTTAGTAAAGCTGTGGAATAACTTGACGCCTTACGGACGCAGTTTTTAAAGCTGCCCTCCCTTCTCACACAGTCGGGGGTTGTCCCCCTTCTTAAACGAACTGGGGCTGTCTCCCTTCTTACACAATCTGGGGCTGTCTCCCTTCTTACACAATATGAGGCTGTCCCCCTTCTTACACAATCTTGGGCTGTCTCCCCTCTTACACAATCTTGGGATGTCTCCCTTCTTACACAATCTTGGGCTGTCTCCCTTCTTACACAATCTTGGGCTGTCTCCCTTCTTACACAATATGGGGCTGTCTCCCTTCTTACACAATCTTGGGCTGTCTCCCTTCTTACACAATATGGGGCTGTCCCCCTTCTTACACACTCTGGAGTTGTCCCCCTGCTTACACAATCTGGCGCTGTTCTCCTTCTCATGCAGCAAGGGGTCTGTCCAAATTTAGTACAAATACAAACCCTAGCGTTGAAGTGAAAAACCCAAAAATACTGCCTGTGCATTTCAGCATCTCCAGCGGCCGAGTATCGAGTGGTAGAGACCGACTACAAGACGTACAGCTTGGTGTACTCGTGCACTTTGTTTGCCGGCCTCTTTAGGACAGAGTTTGCCTGGATCCTGTCCCGTACCACATCACTGGACGGCGCCTTGGTGACGCGACTAGAGCAGAAGCTCGCCTCTTACAATGTCAACGTGGCTGCTTTTGAAGGCACCAATCACAGCAATTGTCCACCTTAAAGTTAATCATTTATTTGGGTTGAAAAGGAGAAAAAGGGGAGGGGAGTATTGAATTAGGAAAACTTAAATTAAATATGGCCTTAAAAGGGGGGGAGTTATGTGTTTTTATAGAGTAACAATAAACGAATTTATATATGTGTGTGATGTTTGATAGAAGAATTTATATTTTCAGTTATTATGTGTCAACTATGGTTAGAGTGTCATATACTATTGTTTGTAATAAAAGAGACTACTTTTCCATCAAGATATTATGAAATTGTAGAGAATAAATTAATAAAGATGATGTGCTTTTGATCTAGTGTTTACACAATAGTTGTGCTGCCAATTCTCAGACCGTGCAACTACCACTTACCTCATACTGCATCAACACGTCATACTTTTATGCATTTGATTTAAGGAATGATTAGCGTGCTTTCCCCCTCTTAAATAATTTAACAATTATTTAGCGTCCAATTTTTAAAAACATTTTTTTTTAAACTCTGGATTAAACTCTTTTTGTTGTTGTAAATAAAACATAATAATGGTTAAAATATATTTATTAATGTATTATGATATTTCTATGACATTTCTATTAAAATTTTAGACAGATTAATCATTTTTACATTGTTTGGTTCATTGTTCCGATCTTAAATTTAATCGAGCTCTCCGTCTGTCGCTAACCCTTTTGTGTGTGGTAACAATTTGGGATGCCTTCTTTATGATTAATAATTTAAATATCAAATACTTTATCTTTATGCTTAGAGGTCTAAATGAAACTTAACAGAAATTACGATGAAAAGGAGAGAGATGAGAAATTTTGGAATTATCAAGGGGGGGGGGGCGGCTCTATCAGGGAGTAAAACAATATCAAGGGGGACAACTAAAACAGGGCTTTATTCCCACCAATTGGGGCTTTTTTGGA
>CAXITT010000955.1:24382-40460 GCA_964033795.1 Lymnaea stagnalis
CGCACAAAGCCATCTTAAGCACCGCGCACAAAGCCATCTTACGCACCGCGCACAAAGCCATCTTACGCACCGCGCACAAAGCCATCTTACGCACCACGCACAAAGCCATCTTACGCACCGCGCACAAAGCCATCTTACGCACCGCGCACAAAGCCATCTTACGCACCGCACACAAAGCCATCTTACGCACCGCGCACAAAGCCATCTTACGCACCGCGCACAAAGCCATCTTACGCACCGCGCACAAAGCCATCTTACGCACCGCGCACATCAAAGACGTTCATTTTTGTGCACCAATAAAAACTTAAATAAAACGTTCATGAACGACCTGGCCGCAGCGCAAAATCATGATTTCTTTTTTTTTGTACAGCTCATTTTAGGAAAAACGTAAACACGGTTTTCCGGATCCAGACATTTCCTACGGCACGAAATGCATTTCTTCCATCCTACACCATGTCATGAACACATCTATAAGAAAAAACATTACAAAAATCCTTCCTAATTACCGACATCTCACCACATAATGACACACAGCATCCAATTACTACAATAAGGAACAGAATATTTTTTTTCAAAACTCTTTCAAGGCAAATTTAGCAATAATAATTTTATTACAAAAAAAGAAAATAATTGCATCATAACTTAAAATTGTTCATTGTGACATGCCTGGTTGTTCATGTGATGACATCATCTCCGTCTGGGTTCGATTTGGGCTCTTTGCTGGTAAGTTTATTATCTAGCTGGGCCAGAAAGGGCAGGAGTCCGTACAGCACCCCGGAAATGAGAAAGCACGCGCCGACAATATGCATGACGTCAGCAAAACCACCCGTAGCTTCCGCGATAGCACCTGCAAATGTTTCAAACAAAACAAATCTGATAGCTTAGTCATTACAACACGCTTTGGGAAGAGTTTAAAAATTCAGTTCGCGGGTAAAGCACAAACAAAATTGTGTAAATCGTAGCAATCTGACACAGTCTCAAAGACTCCCTATTAAAATTGCCGCTAGTGTTTTCGAATGAGGGAAACTCCGAGCCTGTCAGCTTGGTCACTTTCAAAATAGGGTTTGTCAAAAAGACATTTTCTACGATAAAAAATCAAAATTCATTCTCCCTACAATAGCATCTTCCTTGGCATCAATAATTCATAAATATTGCCTGCTCCTTCTTTCTGTTTGAACAAGTTTTAACATTTAAAGCCTTCATGTAGAAGGAAGGGGTGGTTGTTCCTGTACTCAAACAGAGCGATACTTGGGTGTCTACTCAAACAGAACACTAACTATCGAAAATCACATTAACATGCTTTGCAAGGCGATTTTTCTAGAGCTGGGCAGAATTAGTCACATCAGACCTTTCTTAACATTAGACGCATCGAAGAGGCTGATGTCTGCATTCGTGCTATCACGCATGGACTACTGCAATGCTCTTATGGTGGGTCTTCCAGATACGCTCCTGGATAAAATTCAAAGAGCACAGAATAATGCGGCTCGCGTTGTTATTCGAAAACGCAAATTCGTCCATTCTAAAACACTTCTGAGAGAGTTGCATTGGCTGCCGGTCCGGGCTCGCATAGAGTGCAAAATTGCAACCCTGTGCTACCGCTGCTTGCATGACCTGGCACTGTCCTATCTCAAAGCGCTACTTACGCCTTATGTACCCACTAGACAACTCCGCTCATCTGATATTGGAAAACTCTCGATAACACGTGTTCGCCTTGAGACTTACAAGGGGCGCACTTTCGCATTTCCTGGGCCAGCAATTTGGAACACTCTTCCTATCGCTATCAGAAACAGCCAGACACTGGAGTCTTTCAAAACTGATTTTAAGACTTATCTTTTTCGCAAAAACCTGCTGGGGTGATGCTGTCTATCTAGCTATTATCTTTTAGTTGTATATTGGCCTGTGTTGTTTATGGTTGCAAGGTATGAAAGATTTAGAATGGGTATTCTTGTATGTAGTTTTGTAATGTTGAATTTTTTGATTGACTGCTTTTGTTATCAAAGGTATATTATAAAGTGAATAGCAAGACACTAAGTAAAACCAATTGTGGCACTAACCGAACATTGGGTTCATGACTGCGACAGAGAGGGTCCCCATGGTTGAAATAATACTGTAAGCTTGCGGCATCTTCTCCGTGCCCACCACCTCTATGGTCATCAGCGGCATCATGCTGACCCGGGTACCAACGAAAAGACCGATGATGACCACCATGATGATCAGGGTCTCAAACGACGTGAAGAAGCGGATGAACTGCAATAAGACTCCTGCAAGATTGAAAGAAATACCTTGACATGATACAAGACAACTGTGAGATTTAAAGAAATACCTTGACATGATACAAGACAACTGTAAGATTTAAAGAAATACATTGACGTCATACAAGATACCTGTAAGATTGAAATACCTAGTCCTGATACAAGATCCCTGCAAGATTGAAAGAAATACCTTGACATGATACAAAACACATGTAAGATTGAAAGAAATACCTTGATATGATACTACACGCTTGTAGTGAGATATAAAAACACAACCTGTTATTTCCTTACTCTACTCCTATCCAACATTGGAACTTGGTGTAAATTGATTGGCACTTTTCTGTACGTTGATTGGCACATGTACAACCGTCTCTCTTAGGCTAGTGTGCAATACAGGCAGTTCAGATCCCTTTTGTTCCTTAGCTATATATCTCGGCTATAAATGTAAAAAGCAAGGCGCTATATTTAGCACACTTTTAACCATGTGAAATTTACAAAAAAAGCAGAAAATTATGCACTCATACCCAGACAAATTTGAGATATGGCAAAAAGTTGAGATGGCTTCAGCATGTGCGTGTTTGCGAAACACCCAAGACCAAATTTAATGCCCAAATCGACAGCACCCACAATCGTCAGTAGTAGAGCGCCCTGATCCGGAGTGGCTCCCCTTGCCTGTGCGATGGCGGGTATGTAGTTCCGTATATACATGTTTACCGCCCCTGGTAAGCAGGCGACCATCATAACACGATACTGCCACATACTGAGAACAAAAATTAAGAAATTCATGGATTGGATAACGTAAGCAGTTTCTTTGAGGATATACCATTTCCCGTAAACCCCAGTGGCATTGTAACATCACGTGCCAACCACCCCACCCCTGTGTAACATTTATGCATCCGCATGCTCCCACCACATACATCCTAATACTAAACATGTCATATAGTTACAGCCTGTAACATGCCAATTAGACTAATGAGTGTAGCAATTAAAAGAGTAAATTCAAGTAATATTTTTTTTCATTGTTGAAGGGAGAAACCAATTGAGAAAACCAAATTTAATGGAACTTTTATATATATATATATATATATATATATATATATATATATATATATGTGTGTGTGTGTGTGTGTGTGTGTGTGTGTGTGTGTGTGTGTGTGTGTGTGTTTTTTTTCTTGTGTGTCTGTAAGCTTCATGCGTTCCAGATGACCTAAGGTAAAAAGGTTGAATTTTTTCGGAGGCGACTATTATATTAATCAATAAATAGCCACGGGTGTGGTGTAAGAAAGCCTGTAGGACATTCTGTATGAATATGTGTAGGAATGTTTATACCAATTGTTTAAAGGCCGGCAGGTAGGGTATAGGAATGTATGTAGGCCTTTTTTTTTTTAAAATGGCATATACTATATAAAACGAGAAGTTAACTATATTTGGTAATACTTGGACCCACTGGACCCACTGGACCCACTGGACCCACTAGCTCTTTTCTGAAAATACCCAGAAAAAAACAACTACCCCCCCCCCAGTTAAGCCCTAGTATTAAAATTATGTTACAGAGATAGAGAAAGTAAGCTCAGCTCCGCATCGCTCCAACTTTGACATTGACTTACCCGAGAAGTTAACTATATTTGGTAATACTTGGACCCACTGGACCCACTGGACCCACTGCACCCACTAGCTCTTTTCTGAAAATATTTCTGAAAATACCCAGAAAAAAACAACTACCCCCCCCCCCCAGTTAAGCCCTAGTATTAAAATTATGTTACAGAGACAGAGAAAGTAAGCTCAGCTCCGCATCGCTCCAACTTTGACATTGACTTACCCGAAGAAACTCTCGTCACACTGCACTAGGAACCACTTCCGTAGCCCGCCGAACTTTCGATCTGGGGCGTCATCAACCTCGAGGCTCAACATCCCGGCGTCGACGCCCATGGGTCCAGCCTCACTTGTTAAACTCATGGCACTGGCGTGCAAGCTGAGGGAGGTTAAAGATTAGATTCGTGGATTTAGTGGGGAGATTAGATTCGTGGATTTAGTGGGGAGATTAGATTCATGGACTTAGTGGGGAGATTAGATTCATGGACTTAGTGGGGAGATTAGATTCGTGGATTTAGTGGGGAGATTAGATTCGTGGATTTAGTGGGGAGATTAGATTCATGGATTTAGTGGGGAGATTAGATTCATGGACTTAGTGGGGAGATCAGATTCGTTGATTTAGTGGGGAGATTAGATTCGTGGATTAAAGGGGGAGGGTAGATTCGTGGATTTAGTGGGGATATTAGATTCATGGACTTAGTGGGGAGATTAGATTCATGGACTTAGTGGGGGGATTAGATTCATGGACTTAGTGGGGAGATTAGATTCATGGACTTAGTGGAGAGATTATATTCATGGACTTAGTGGGGAGATTAGATTCATGGACTTAGTGGGGAGATTAGAGTTATGATCGTAGGTCGGGGGGGGGGGGGGGGGGGGGAGATTACAGTCATGGTCGTAGTGGGGATATACGAGGCATGGTCTTAGTGAGTGGGGAGATTAGAGTCAAGATCGTATCGTAGTAAGGAGATTAGAGACAATCTCGTAATGGGGAGATTAGTGTTAAGATCGTATAGTAGTAAGGAGATTTGAGACAATGTCGTAGTGGGGAGATTAGAGTCAAAATAGTTTAGTAGTAAGGAGATTGGAGACAATGTCGTAATGGTTAGATTAGAGGTAAGATCGTATAGTAGTATAGAGATTAGAGACAATGTCGTAGTGGGGAGATTAGAGGTAAAATCGTATAGTAGCATGGAGATTAGAGACAATGTCGTAGTGGGTAGATTGGAGGCATTGTCGAAGCTGGGATATAGAGATGGTAATAAGGGGGTGGAGGAGACTGCTATCACGTTAAGTAGAAGGAAATAAGCAAAACAAAGCATGGACCAAACTGGGGGAAAAAGTATGCCATTAAATTAGGAACGTGTCGGCAAGAAGTCTTCTTCATCGAACCAACAACGTATTGGGGTATGGTGCTGAGATTGGGAAATGTTATTAGTGGGAATGGTCAAGAGTCAGGGCAAAATGATTTTGCCAGGGGCTGAACATAATAATAATATTTTGTTGCGGTTGCACTCTGATTAGGAATCAAATAATTTGCAAATTATAAAAAGTGTAATCATGATATTGTTCATTACATATTGTCTTCAGACCATCCAGTGATGTCATTCGTGGCAGATATATCCGGAGTCTAAGATCCCTTTTCTTACCCCTCCAGTGGTGCAGGCAGTTGGTATTGATTGATCGGTAGATTGATTGATTGATTTAGTACTTCTATAGTTCTTGTGTCCGTGGTTTACGACGTAACATGAAAACGAGAAGTGCAAAGATATTGCCTGTGCAATATTTTTAAGTTGCTTGACTACACACCTGGATTGCATGCTATTATTTATTTTTTTTAAACGATTCCAAAAGAAAAAAAAACAGACAGAAATTGTACAAACATTACTATGACTTACTTGCGTCTGTGAGTGTGTCCGTAATCTCGTTGTTCACTAACCCTGGTTTGTGCACCACTTCTACTGAACGTTCCCTCTGATTTCACGCTATTCTCTCTCTTGTACTGAAGGTGTTCATTGTCTTGATGGGGAGACGTGCCGTCGGCGGGCTCATTACGTAACACATCGTAACTGAGGTCTCCTTGGGATCTCTGGGCATCACCATGTAAAGTCTGCATCTCGTTCAAGTCTTTATCTGGTTCCATTTGAAGAGTTTCTGCGTCAATTTTAGTTGTTTCCTTTTCTTTTATGCTGGACTTCAGGGGAGGAAGTTCTGGGCGGAATCTAAAGATTTTTCAAATATATTTGTCTTCAAAAGATTATAAACGCAGTTTTTACACACATTTTTAGGGCCGGATTTTCTATAATGCCAACCTAGGCCATGGCCTAGGGCGCAACAGTCAGGGTGGCGTATATTCAGAAGAAATAATAACCATATATTTAGCCTACCAATTGTTTAGCATAATTTGAAAAGGGACATATAAAATGCTGTAATGGTGTAGGTTTATATTGGAAATAAAAATTTCTTCAAAGATTACAAAGATTTTATTTTTTGATTATGTTTAAAAATAAACTATTACATATTAAATTGGACATTTTATATAAACTTTTTTTTCCCGGGGACATTTCATATAAAAAAATTCCGGGGGGGGGAGGGGGGTGCAGAATTATGTGCTTTAGGTTAGACAGTAGGAATGGTGTCAATCCGGCACAGCCCATCAATCCGGCACAGCCCATCAATCCGGCACAGCCCATCAATCCGGCACAGCCCATGTTTCGTTTGATGTGTATGTGTTGTTGTTTCTTTTACTTTGACCAACAATATCTCATAAAATTAATCTATTTTTTGAGGCAAAACGTGGGGAAAACAACATCTGTTTTAAAGAAATGCTCCTTTAAAAAAATTAAACCAATTTAAAAAAGTTGAACATACACACAGCAATCGTGTGTGCATCTTGTAATATTAAGACAGGAAAACATTAAAGTTCTATTAGATCTCAATATACTGCTAAGTGTTTACCAACAACACACAGATTAAAGTTGTGTAAATAGATTAAAATTATCTTCACACTGCTGTCAGTTTTTAAAGCAATTAAAAAGTCGTTTTTTGCATTGATTCTTTTGTACATCTTTTTAATGACAGATAGTGGCAGTGTCACATGATTGAATGCGTTTTATTATGACAAGGCCACCACCCACGCCCCCAGTCCACACTTGTATGTGACCCCCCCCCACGCCCCATTCCTCACTTGTACATTGCGATGGGCCTTAGCAGGAGCGCCACCGCTAGAAAGTTGAGTTCCAGGCCGGCCTCCAGCAGGAGCGTCCCTCTGATGCCAAACTCGTTCCTTACGGCCCTTATGATGGGCGGGGCTACGATGAAACCGACGCTCGTGCCGCTGGAGCAGAAGATCTGGGACAAGGACTGGTATTTGTGAAAGTAGTGTCGGATGAGGCTGATGGTCGCCACAAACATGAGTCCGGTGGAGACACCTTGGAACAAAGAACAATGATCAGGTGGACACCTTTCATGGGTTTTTAAAGCGTTTTGAAATATCGAGCGTAGTTCGATCACAAATAAAATACAAAAGAGAGGCTACTCTTAAAACAAAACTACTGCCATTGCAAGTATATTATGTTATTGTAGGACTATATTGTGTTGCTCTTTCGCTTACAGAGATAAGTCTTATATCTTACAAACAACTGCGTTGGACTTAGGAAACTCTGAACTCTCATTTTACGGGAGGGATAACTCTTGGTGAAAAGCGAAATCTCATTTGGCAGTTTTAAAAATGTAAATGGTCTGTCCAGGTAGGAAGATTGCCACAGTACGTCAAATCAGAATTAAAGCTTTTGCACTCGCTCACGTCAAGACAAACACAGACTATTTCCTCCTTTACATGCTTAAAGGTTTGTTTTAAGATTGATTTTAAAAATGAAATAAACCTTTCATTCAGCTACCACTTTCGAAAAAATATGTTGTTAAAACAAATATTTTTCGTCGCTGATTTAATGATAACTAATTATGGTGGTATCGATACATTGAAGTGTTCGGAGACTTAACTACTACGGGCGCCGACTGCTTACTCACCTTTGAATACGGAGAAGACCAAGAACACAGCGATGCTGGGCGAAAGCGCGTAGCCAATGGTTGAGGACGCCATGAGGACTCCTCCACACAGTACCATCTTTCTTTCGCCCAAGCGAGGGGTCACGAAAGTAGTGGCCACCACAGCTGGGGAAATGCGAAACGTCATCAAACTCAAGCACACTTGGTGTGTAGTGTCAAGCACACTTGGTGTGTAGTGTCAAGCACACTTGGTGTGTAGTGTCAAGCACACTTGGTGTGTAGTGTCAAGCACACTTGGTGTGTAGTGTCAAGCACACTTGGTGTGTATTGTGTCTAGCACACTTGGTGTGTAGTGTCAAGCACACTTGGTGTGTATTGTGTCAAGCACACTTGGTGTAGTGTCAAGCACACTTGGTGTTTAGTGTGTCAAGCACACTTGGTGTGTAGTGTCAAGCTCACTTGGTGTGTAGTGTGTCAAGCACACTTGATGTGTAGTGTCAAGCACACTTGATGTGTAGTGTCAAGCACACTTGGTGTGTAGTGTCAAGCACACTTGGTGTCACTTGGTGTGTAGTGTCAAGCTCACTTGGTGTGTAGTGTGTCAAGCACACTTGATGTGTAGTGTCAAGCACACTTGATGTGTAGTGTCAAGCACACTTGGTGTGTAGTGTCAAGCACACTTGGTGTTTAGTGCCTATGCGTAGCAAGGGAGGGTGAAGAGGGCGGTCCTCTCTGTTCGTATTGGGTGGCGGACCTATTCTTGGCCCGCCTCGGATGGCACTAAACCTATCGGCGTAACGTGGACCACAGCAGTGGACCACAGCAACAGAATAAACTGTGGATTGTCTTCAGTGAATCCAGCCAGTTTACTATGTATATGGCTAAGCCATCCGTCTTATCTAATCCCTGAAGGACAATTTAGAAAATGACAAATATGAAAAAGAGCTTAGACATCACAAATAATATTCTCTAAGTATGTAATGTGTGGACATGTTCAGTAGGCGCGCTAAATAAAAATCCCACACGTTAGCACTATTTGGGATTCTTTTAAAGTGCGTTACTTGAATGCATGTTTTGTCAAGTAACTTTAGTAGCCGGTAAGGTCATTGCTTGGCGGGGTTTTTTTTCTTAACTATATTATATTTATACTAAAACTATTTTATTTCATGGCATGTACGTTAAATGTCAAATCATTGCCGTGCGCCCGTAGTCAGTATAGTTTCTTACACCAACAACAAAATAATGCTGACTTAGGGAACTTGATATTTTCTCAAGAGTTTTAGATCCATTGTTTAAAAATAGCCTTATTTAGATTTCAATTACACGAATGCAATTGTTAGCCAAAAAATGAGACGCCTTGTAATTTACTTACGGGATCTTATACAGGGAGATTGGCAAATACTAATTTCAGTTAAGTATCTCAACTTACAAACAAAGCTGAAAGTCAGAGTGCTTAACATGAAGACAAGGGAGGTGGTGGTTATGGTGCTTTCGAACTTCTCTACCAGTTCGGTAAACAGCACCACCATTAATTGGTTGGAGAATCCGAACAGAACATAGGAGATGAATCCAGCTGCAACGGTATTGACTTATAAAATGCATTTATACAAAATCATATCATCAAAAAATCGTCAATCTTAATGTTTTTACCTCGTATCTTCGATTGTAGTTTAACGATGGAGCCCATGAAGATTTACGGGGGAATATTGGAATATGTTATATTTTTTTTTAAAGCTGGCCATCATTTCAATTTTGTTAAAGCATTTAAAAATTTAATAAATTTCCTAACTCTGTTCATTGTTGATAGCATTTCAATTAAAAGTTCACTTTCAGATAGCTCATCATAGGAAGTGGGAATGGAAAGCGTGAACTCTTCTTTAGTCACCAATGCTAGACTCTTAGCATGAACAGCATAAAACATATCTGATACTTCCTTGATGGCTCTTGATCTGATCTGGAGTCAGAATGAAAATTATCAATGCACTCAAGCATCGCTCCCATTTATGCGTCTTGTAAAGTGGGTCCAGCGTCTCTTGATTCCAATGCTGGCATTTTCTTCACCCATCTGGTCTTCCCCATGAAGCTACATCAAGTCTGCCTGCTCTGATGACACCCTGATCTGGTGACACCTTGCTCTGGTGGTGGCACCCTGCTCTCGTGGCACCCTTCTCAAGTGGCACCCTGCCCTGTTTAAACCCTGCACTGGTGGCGCCTTGCTCTGATGACACCCTGCACTGGAGACACCCTGCTCTGGTGGTTGCACCCTGCTCTAGTGGCGCCCTGCTTTTGTTGAACCCTGCTCTGGTGGCGGCACCCTGCTCTAGTGGCACCCTGTTCTGGTGGCACCCTGCTCTGGTTGAACCCTGCTCTGGTGACACCCTACTCTGATGACACCCTGCTCTGGTGGCACCCTGCTCTGGTGGCACCCTGCTCTGATGGTACCCTGCTCTGGTTGAACCTTGCTCTTGTAGCGCCCTGCTCTGGTGACGCCCTGCTCTGGTGACATCCTGCTCTAGTGGCACCCTGCTCTGGTGACACCCTACTCTGGTGACATCCTGCTCTAATGGCGCCCTGCTCTGGTGGCACCCTGCTCTGGTGGCGCCCTGTTGTATTGAACTGAATTCTTTAATGAAACCAACCTGAGTGAACTTTAACAAAATTATTTTTTTCCATTGTTGCCCCCCCCCTCTTTTCATTCCATGATGGGATCAACTGTTGTGATCTCCACCTGTTGTATTGAACTGAATTCTTTAATGAAACCAACCTGAGTGAACTTTAACAAAATTATTTTTTTCAATTGTTGCCCCCCCCCCTCTTTTCATTCCATGATGGGATCAACTGTTGTGATCTCCCCTCCCCCCCCCGGCAGCCCCCTAGTGACGCCACTGTATATTGTTCGCTTAGCCTAAAGGGGGCGATTGATCTATTAAAATAATGTAGATTCTCGCTTTACCCAATTTGGAATTTTGTATCCTTGAAATTTTGTATTGGATAATAAAAACTTGCGGCATAATTGCCGTCTAAACAGAATATATTAAATATTATCGCAGAAGGGGCACAGTAGAATAACTCTTCTCTGGCCATCTTAATGAATACAGACAGTTGGTGCTTCAAAAAACGTTTCTACCAAAAATATTCTTTTCTGACTCACCAAAACAGACGGCCCACGCCCAACCACGGTCAACTGGTAAAACATTTCTCTTGTAGTACTCCGAGCTCCTGTCTATGACGTCCGGCTCTTCTTCCACGCGCAAGCAAACGCCTTCCTCATCTGACGACGTCATGTTCATAAATCTTGGGCGGTGCCTGATGTCGCTAAAGGCTAGGTGGGATTAGGCCTAGGGCCTGCAAACTCTAAGGGGCCTCAAAATTTAAGAAGCAACATTTCATAGATTCTATTCTTTTAAAATATGTATCGTTTCTAAAATAATCAAATTAAAACAGCTTCACTGACAAAAAAATTAATCACAAAGTAATTTTAAGCAAACATTAAATAATAATGAACACTGCAGCTGTATAAGAGGCATATTTATATTTTATGATCCTATCGAAATCTAACACAGAACTATCACACTTGGGATAAGCATGGTTGATTCAGGGGCTTGATTGGTATATTGTATAGATCATAATGGTGACTGAAAATGAAGCCCAGGGCGGGCATGAGACAATGCTACTAATGTGGTTGATAGGTACAATGGTGTGCAGCAAAGCTGGCTGATGGGTACGATGGTATAAAGCAAAAATGGCTGATACGTACAGGGGTGTGCAGAAAATATAGCTGATAGGTACAGGGGCGTACAGCAATTACGGCTGATAGGTATAATGGTGTGCATCAATTATGGCTGTTAGATACAATGATGTGTAAGAAAAATGGCTGATTGGTACAATGGTGTGCAGCAATTATGGCTGATATGTACAATGGTGTGCAGCAATTATGGCTGATATGTACAATGGTGTGCAGCAATTATGGCTGTTAGATACAATGATGTGTAACAAAAATGGCTGATTGGTACAATGGTGTGCAGCAATTATGGCTGATATGTACAATGGTGTGCAGCAATTATGGCTGATATGTACAATGGTGTGCAGCAATTATGGCTGTTAGATACAATGTTGTGTAACAAAAATGGCTAATAGGTACAATGGTGTGCAGCAATTATGGCTGTTAGATACAATGTTGTGTAACAAAAATGGCTGATAGGTACAATGGTGTGCAGCAAATAAATCATTGAACTAGAAAATGTTAAGTTTAATCCATGATGTGCTCATTCTTTCAATTTAAACATCTATTCTTTGCTGCTCATTGCTGTCTTGGTTTAGTGAACCGTTATGGAACTATCACAATGACACTAGTTATCCTGATTGTAGTGATTCGATACAGTGCGTCATAAGTGGTGAAAGGGTAATTATGAAAAAAAAATGTATGCATTACTTTTTTGATAGATGTGTTCCTGAGATTGTGTAAGGTGGAAAAATCGCAAATTGGGACATATAAAATGCCTGGATCCAGAGATCCCCGCTCGTGTTTCAACTTATATGAGCTATACGATTTTGTAAAAATCATGATTTTATGCTGCGGCTAGTCCCTAGTTGGTTTATGTAAGTTTTTATTGGTGGACTAAAAATGAACGTCTTTCCTGTGCGCGGTGGGTAAGACAGCTTTGATCATGACATGAGGACATTGTGTTGTGCACTATAAACTGGACGTCTGAATGTGATGACGTGCATCATGATTGAAGCATCATTCCTAAACCTAGACAAAGAGGAGCAACATTTTATTTCTTTCAAAAAAAAAAAAAAAAGCCACTGTCGTAGCGAGTGAAAAGTAAGTTCGCCTCACGACAAATGGGTTCCATGACAAAACGACAAATGACATATAAATCCTATAGCCCAATACTATAAATTAGTTCAGCATACCTTGTTATAATATTTCATTGACACATTAAATCAGGGGAGGGTATGACTACGTACCGCTGAAGGCGGCGCCCGTGCTAGTTCACTTATCATAATTTCTTCTAAGAGACGCCTAGTTTTAAAAGCAATCTCATTCAAAATTGATTAAATATCTATCACAAACCAAGTGAAATGCACATACAAAAAGCAACAGAGGCTTATTTTGAAAGCCACTGGGTTACCGCAATAATAAGAAATTTGACCTCCCCCCCCCCCCCCAAAAAAAAAAAAAAAAAGAAAAAAAAAAAAAAAAATTGTAAAAAAAAAAAAAAATCGCTTACCAGAGATGAAGGATGTAAGACAAGACTCCCCAGCAAGGCGGCTTACTCCAAGATGTGTTATTCTTTGAGAATCATGGTTTGTTCCGAACAACCAAATGCTAACATGATGTCTTAACGAAAGGTCTGAATGAAAGCTGCCTCTCTCAAAACTTCGTTTTCATCAGAAATGACAACTGTGTATTTCAGGAAACGGAGTTAAACAAAGGGTAAAAATAGTGTTCTTATTATGACTATAGCACGGATCTAGTCAACCTACCCAAACTAAGCGTATATTTGACATCTTGAATCTATCTCAACAACACGGCACAGTCATTTGATCTCACTGTGTTTCATCCTTTGTCAAGCTTCATATCCAAAATAAATCTTATTTTTGTGACTAAAGTACAACATAGCAGTACACACTTTAGTGAAGAAACTTGTTGAAACAGATCAAACAGTGCCGAGATGATATGACTCGAGTATTTTTCTTATTGCGTCCCCACCTTTAAGGATGTAGCCCTATTTTAGGAAACTCAGCCGGAGCAAAGATTGTGTTGTGTTACGGAATGCGATAAGATAAGCAAGTCTTATGGTGACATAATGTACGAATGTATCGTTCTACGTCATAATGTGTTCACTTAGTTTAGACTTGTAAAATACTGCCTTACCTTTCCTTATGGATGTATCCACACCACTGCCTTTCCTTATGGATGTATCTACACCACTGCCTTTCCTTATGGATGTATCCACACCACTGCCTTTCATTATGGATGTATCCACACCACTGTACCATCTGGCCGAAACGTCCGTTTAAAAAAATCGTGACTTTTTTGTTTCAAGCCTAAACATATCTTGTTACACTATTTGTTTGATTTTATTTTTCTTAGTTTCGAAGGATTGTTACATATTTTCGGCGGAGAATCCTAACGGGCACATCCAGACACGTGGGCCTCAGAGACAGGTTCATGAGACACAGACCCTTATCCGGTTGAAAAATACAAATGAATATAACTTATAGCCTAATGACGTTTACTTAATGTATACATAAATAAGCCTATTCATTATCGTTCTTGAAATTAATTTTGGTGCCCACGACAGCCTGCCATCTCTGTCTATTATTATTAATGGATCCAGTCCTATTTCCAGACTGATTTTACAAATCGAGTATTTTATACCACACAAATATTTAGCGTCTGTGAATTGTGAATGTGAAGATTTAATTGTTCCATTGTTTATTGATTCTTTATCGTATATGGTACGTCTGATGACATTGACCATCACAAAATTTGGTGTCTCAAATGTCACATTTCTTTCTAGATATATTCGACCCACTGATTCGATAAATGACACCAGGTCTCCCCTATCAGCATTAGTTTTTGAGACATTGAACAGGTATGATTTTGAGGCTTGGTGCATTATATTATCTAATATCAATTATTTAAAGAACAGTGTGCTAAATGAACACACACATATTTCACACCTAAAGTTTGAATTATGTCACATCAAAAAAATGTAAGACTTCTGATGGCAAGATCACATCTTCAAGGACAATGTCAAATGATATTCCAACACAAATCTTCATCATCTGTGAATGTCATCATCATTGGAATCTGCCTGCCGTTTCAAGTATATTTCAAGATAAATTAATCACAAGATTTGGTACGTTGACGACTTCATACGGTATAAACCAAATCCACAATTTTACATAACTGTCATGTCTTTCCCTTTTTGTTGTTTTTCAAATCGACTCACTTACTTTCCGATCTTTTGAACTCTGATTTTGTCAGGAACTTTCGTCCACTCTTATTCTTTTCTCTAATTTTCAGGTAGGATAATACATGTATATATTTTTATATNTTTACTGATAAAAGCATTTGTCGAAACGTTTACATTTGTATTTTATACGTTCTTTACTAAAGCTGAACTTACATTGTTTTATTTACACAATTTACACAAATTTTTTGTGTCGTGTTAATCAAGTAAAGGAAATTGTGAAATCGTTCACTTCACTCCTTGTCTAAAATTCTCCAAAACATTGTACTATTTGGCTAAATTAAAGTTGTTATAATTTTTTTACAACACAATAAATGAAGATCGGGCATATGATTCAATTACATTCATTGATTCTATGTGGGCCATTTGTGTATTCTCTAAACCATTGGTTCTTAACCTTTTTTGAGGTACCGAACCCCAGCAGTTTCATATGCGCATTCACTGAACCTTTTTATTTTTAAAAATTTAATTTTTTTTTTTTTTTTTTTTTTTTTTTTTTTTTTTTGTACCTCCTCTGAACCCCTGAGACTGATTCACCGAACCCCTGGGGTTCGATCGAACCCAGATTAAGAACCACTGCTCAAAACTGTGGACCGAAAACAAGCAAGTTCCAGTACCATCGGCGGGCCGGATGAACTGGTCTCGCGGCCGGATGCGGCCCGCGGGCCGTAATTTGATGACCCCTGCGCCAAAGTAACAGTACTGAAACTCCCGCATCTTGATCGCGTACGTACCTCTTGTCAATGGTGAATAACTCCAGCTGAAACGTGGTCCTAGAAGTGAAACGGAAGATATGGCATTTGTTGGAAATGTGTATCTCAGTGGATGAAAACGAATTCATTGATGAACATTATTTTCCCCTACATCTAAGTGATCGTAAAGTGGGAAACTTGTTTTGAAAGGAAAAAAAAAAGTGGCAGAAGTATTCCGAGAGAGCTTTTTTAAAAAAATACGTCAACAAGTAAACATGGTTCTGGAAACACAACAAGGTCAGCGGAAGGGAAAGTCTGATCGACCAGTAAGTGAATGTGGCGAACCACGCATCAAACATTACTATTAAAATCTGGACCCTCGTACACAAAAGCGAGAAATTTCCACATTACATAATCATGGCTCAGATACCTGGCGCAGCCAAGCGTTTTTAAACATTTTAACAGTTTGTCCTTGTGTCTGTGCGTATATATATATATATATATATATATATATATATATATATATATATATATATATATATATATA
>CAXITT010000955.1:40715-72168 GCA_964033795.1 Lymnaea stagnalis
ATTAAAAAGAGAAATAAAAACAATCTAAAATTTACCACATTTAAAAACAGACGCAACAATATAAAACTACATACGAGCATACCAAGTCAAAGTCTTTCATCCCGTTTCAACCATAAGCAACACAAGCCAATAAACATTAACTGAAAAAGATGGTAGATAGCATCACCCCAGAAGGTGTTTGCGAAATAGATGTGTTTTTAAATCGGTTTTAAAGGACTCCAGTGTCTGGCTGTTTCTGAGAGTGACTGGAAGGGCATTCCAAATGTGGGCCAGCAAATGCAAAAGTGCGCTTTCCTTAAGTCTCATTGTGAACACATGGTATCGATATTTTGCCACTATCGGATGAGCGGAGCTGTCTAGTGGGTACATAAGGCGTCATGAGTGGTTTGAGATAAGACAGCGCCAGGTCATGTAAGCAGCTGTAGCACAGAGTTTTAATTTTGTGCTCTATGCGAGCGTGGACCGGCAGCCAGTGCAGCTCTCTCAATAGGGATTTAGCATGGTCGAATTTGCGTTTGCGAAGAACAATGCGAGCCTCATTATTCTGTGCTCTTTGAATTTTATCCAAGAACGTAGCTGGGAGCCCCACCATGAGAGCATTGCAGTAGTCCATGCGTGATAACACAAATGCAGACATCAGCCTCTTTGTTACATCAAACGTTAAGAAAGGTCTGATATGACTAATCCTGCGCGGCTCTAGAAAAATCGCCTTGCAAAGCATGTTAATGTGATTTTCCAAAGTCAGTGCTCTACCTAGGTAGACACCCAGGTTTTGCATTGTTTGAGGAAACTCAATCCGGACACCTGAGAGAGTAAATGATGTTGTGTTATTTACAGATTTTTGCTTCTGAGCGGTGGCAATGGGGATCAGCTCAGTCTTTTCATCATTCAATTTGAGCTTGTTTATGGCCATTTAGTGCTTAACTGACTCCACTGTCTTCTGTGCCGTACTAAGAAGTTGAGGGAACTGAGAGGGAATCACAGATTGATGAAGTTGTGTATCGTCCGCGAACATGTGATGCAGCATGTCAAATTGCTTGATCACTGCACCCAGTGGCTGAACGTACATATTGAAAAGCAACGAGCCCTGGAGTATATATATACATGTCATGTGTGTGTGTGTGCATGTGGGTGTTTGTGTGTGGGTGTCTTCAAGTATCTTCTTGATGCAGAAGATTGTGAATTTAATTAATACTACTATAATTTTAAAACATAAAATTCCAAAAAGAGACTATGAAAAGGAGATACGTGAGCGGGGTTAGAGATTATTGAATTTGTTATGACACACTTCAAAGGAAGAGTGGGCCATTTAAGCCAGTCGCAATTGTATACTGAAAATACTATAACTATAACAAAGTTATACGGCAAGAACACACTGTCGTACAGGACAAGTTAGATATAATGGATACAGAAGGCAACCAAATGACCTCAGACTCATAACGAACATTACAAACAACAGATACGGAACTCGAACTACAGCGAAAAGGGGAAGAAAAAAATTGATAAACTGACAAATGAATTTTGAAAATCTGATAGCTTAGTAACAATCTTTATCAGTTGGTGCGATGAAAATGTTTTGCAGTTGAATGGTTCAAAAACGGAAAACTTTGTTGTCGATTTCCGGAGGACGAATCGCCCAATTGCGGATCTCACAATAAATCATCAAAGTATAGAGCAATCAGAGACATACAAGTACCTGGGTGTCACAGTATAGAGTAAGCAGAGACATACAAGTACCTGGGTGTCACAGTATAGAGTAAGCAGAGACATACAAGTACCTGGGTGTCACAGCATAGAGCAAGCAGAGACATACAAGTACCTGGGTGTCACAGCATAGAGCAAGCAGAGACATACAAGTACCTGGGTGTCACAGCATAGAGCAAGCAGAGACATACAAGTACCTGGGTGTCACAGCATATAGCAAGCAGAGACATACAGGTACCTGGGTGTCACAGCATAGAGCAAGCAGAGACATACAAGTACCTGATTGTCACATCAAAGAGCAAGCAGAGACATACAAGTACCTGGGTGTCACAGCATAGAGCAAGCAGAGACATACAAGTACATGGGTGTCAAAGCATAGAGCAAGCAGAGACATACAAGTACCTGGGTGTCACAGCATAGAGCAAGCAGAGACATACAAGTACCTGGGTGTCACAGCATAGAGCAAGCAGAGACATACAAGTACCAGGGTGTCACAGCATAGAGCAAGCAGAGACATACAAGTACCAGGATGTCACATCATAGAGCAAGCAGAGACATACAAGTACCTGGGTGTCACAGCATAGAGCAAGCAGAGACATACAAGTACCAGTGTGTCACAGCATAGAGCAAGCAGAGACATACAAGTACCAGGGTGTCACAGCATAGAGCAAGCAGAGACATACAAGAACCTGGGTGTCAGATGTCAACCCAGATGTCAACCCTGATGCCAACCTTGATGCCAACCCCTGATTTCAACCCTGATGTCCCCCCAGTTGTCAACCCTGATGCCAACCCTAATGTCAACTCTTTTGTCAATACTGATGCCAACACTGATGTCAACGCTTTGTCAATGCTGATGATACTGAGTGTGTAGGGATGATGATACTTAGTGTGTAGGGGTGATGATACTTAGTGTGTAGGGGTGATGATACTTAATGTGTAGGGGTGATGATACTGAGTGTGTAGGGGTGATGATACTGAGTGTGTAGGGATGATGATACTTAGTGTGTAGGGGTGATGATACTTAGTGTGTAGGGATGATGATACTGAGTGTGTAAGGATGATGATAAGGAGTGTGTAGGGGTGATGATACTGAGTGTGTAAGGGTGATGATACTGAGTGTGTAGGGATGATGATACTGCGTGTGTAGGGATGATAATACTGAGTGTGTAGGGGTGATGATACTGAGTGTGTAGGGGTGATGATACTGAGTGTGTAAGAGTGATGATACTGAGTGTGTAGGGATGATGATACTGAGTGTGTAGGGATGATGATACTGAGTGTGTAGGGGTGATGATACTGAGTGTGTAGGGGTGATGATACTGAGTGTGTAGGGGTGATGATACTGAGTGTGTAGGTATGATGATACTGAGTGTGTAGGAGTGATCATACTGAGTGTGTAGAGGTGATGATACTGAGTGTGTAGGGGTGATGATACTGAGTGTGTAGGTATGATGATACTGAGTGTGTAGGAGTGATCATACTGAGTGTGTAGAGGTGATGATACTGAGTGTGTAGGGGTGATGATACTGAGTGTGTAAGGGTGATGATACTGAGTGTGTAAGGGTGATGATACTGAGTGTGTAGGGGTGATGATACTGAGTGTGTAGGGATGATGATACTGAGTGTGTAGGGGTGATGATACTGAGTGTTTAGAGATGATGATACTGAGTGTGAGAAATCTCGTTTAGCCTCTGCGGACGAGGCAGTGTTTATGGATAACTATAATAATATTGCTGGGTGGGATAGGTATGCTTGGTTCATCGGTTGGTGTCAGTATTGACAAAAGCGTTGACATCAGTTTTGGCATCAGTATTGACAAAAGCGTTGACATCAGTGTTGGCATCAGTATTGACAAAAGCGTTGACATCAGTGTTGGCATCAGTATTGACAAAAGCGTTGACATCAGTGTTGGCATCAGTATTGACAAAAGCGTTGACATCAGTGTAGGCATCAGTATTGACAAAGCGTTGACATCAGTGTTGGCATCAGTATTGACAAAAGCGTTGACATCAGTGTTGGCATCAGTATTGACAAAAGCGTTGACATCATTTTAGGCATCAGAATTGACAAAAGCGTTGACATCAGTGTTGGCATCAGTATTGACAAAGCGTTGACATCAGTGTAGGCATCAGTATTGACAAAAGAGTTGACATTAGTGTTGGCATCAGGGTTGACAACTGGGTGGACATCAGTTTTGAAATCAGGGGTTGGCATCAAGGTTGGCATCAGGGTTGACATCTGGGTTGACATCTGCGTTGACATCATGGTTAAAATCAGGGTTTGCATCAAGGTTGGCATCAGGGTTGAAATCAGGATTGACGTCAGGGTTGGCATCAGGGCTAGTTAACATTGAGCTGAAGAGCCCTCGTATCTGTGTTCTTGGCTCTTGCAGCTGGAGTTAACATTCAGATGAAAAGTCCTCGTTTCTGGGACTTGGCTCTTGCAGATTTAGTTAACATTGAGATGAAGAGCCCTCTTATCTGTTGACTTTGCTCTTAAAGCTTCAGTTAACATTGTGATGAAGAGCTCTCGTATATGTGTACTTTGCTCGTCAGCTTTAGTTAACATTGAGATGAAGAGCCCTCGTATTTGTGGATGATAAGTTTATTTAGTTAACATTGAGATGAAGACCCCTTTTATCTGTTGACTTGACTCTTGCAGCTTTAGTTAACATTGAGATGAAGAGCCCTTTTATCTGTTGACTTGACTCTTACAGCTTTAGTTAACATTGAGATGAAGACCTCTTTTATCTGTTGACTTGACTCATGCAGCTTTAGTTAACATTGAGATGAAGAGCTATCGTTTTTGTGTACGACAAGTATATCCCAGCAATCCTACCAACTCAAATAACAAGAGGGAAGATCACGGCTCTGAAGAAGACTATCGTACTTGCAGCTGTAGTTAACATTGAGATGAAGAGCTCTCATATCAGTTGACGACAAGTATATCACAGCAATTCTAGCAACTCAAATGACAAGAGTGAAGATCCCGACCAGACTTCAACCGCCAAGCATGACACGTGATCACGTGAAGAGTTTAAGAGGAGCGAACCGAAATAAGGCAGAGTTTAAGCAGAAAGTAAATGAAATATTTGGAAAGGGTAAACGCCGACTGCAATTCCTTGTCATAGATTGAAATTAAAAACATAAGGAAATGAGTGAGTTTATTAGTTTATAGTTTTTATTATAAGCTACTAGTTTATGGTAAGAGTTTTTTTTTCTTTAAAAAACTGATTTATGTTTACAAAAATAACTCTAATTTAAAAAGTAGGCTGTATATTAATACATAGACCTACACTCTTTAGCACTCATTTATATTTTTATATTATGAAAAAGAAAGCCCGAAGTTTGTTGACCCCCCCCCCTCATGCGAAAACTCCTCTGGGCGCCTATGGGTGCATAGCATTGTATTACATTCATATTTGATCTCTTCTTCTTGGTTCGGAAGTTGATGCAATAAATCTTGGACCATAGGCTTCCCATCCTTTCAATGCCTCTTGTGCCTTCCATGAAAGCGACTCCTTTGTATGTGGAGCATTTTCATCCTCATGCCCTGAGTAAATTGGTCTTTCTCATGGAGCTAAAGTTAACTGTCCAGCTTCTGTCCATTTTGTTTCACAGATATCAAGCAGTGTGAGTTTAAATGTTTTCATTTCTGGAGCCACTTGTACTTATTTCCCTGTTTCATACATGGTTCTAACATTCCTTGAGCCTATGTTTACTGCCTTTGAAAGGAGGGTCCTCGGCTTTGAGGCTCTATTACGATCTTGAGGGCTCTATTAATTTATTATTACCTTCTTTACATGGTAGACGTGTTTCGGGAGCTGAGATTTGCATGTTAGTGAATTATCAGCTTTTGGCCAAACGGCGCCGCTGAATGGGTGGCAGCATTTAATAAGTATAGCAATGTCTCAAAGCACAATTTGTTACAAATGGAACAATTTCAGTCCATAGTTGAATTCCCCTTTTTATATAAAGTTATGTACATGTTGTACAGTCATTATTAGTTTCTTAAATGTCACACACAATAAGTTTCAGTCTAAATTTTATTGCATGGTAGTGTTAAAGTGAGAAATGGTGCAAGATACTCAATAAGTATCTTTCTAGTGTTATATTTATCTACTATATTATATACTGTGAAATTTTGTCTGCGTGTATTTTTGTGTAATTATCGTGTAATTTTCGACATAGATTACTGGATCTTGATCAAACTTGGGACACATATTTATTAAACTTTATTATTCAAAAGTTAATACTGACTGCGTTTAAAATTTAAAAAAAACTCGTTTAGGGTTGGTGGCCCAGATTTACTCGTTTTTCTTTTATGAGATATATACATAAAATTATAATGAATGGATAGATCTAGACAAAGCATGGTACACATGCACTTGAAAATCGATATTGAAAAACTGGATTGTTTTGAACTTATAATATCCATAATTTAAGGATCCAGGGGCCCTTATATTATTGTTTATTAAATAAGCTTTATCAATGATAGTAGGATTAGATAACAATATAGGGCTCTACGTGAATCGATGGATATTGGCCAAACTTGGTAGGCATACCCTTTATATTTGAAGTTGAAGTTTCTTGAAGGTAGGCCTATATCGTCTACGTTCTTTTTTTAATAAGTGTTTTAAGATTATATAAATATCCTTTAATTTTAACGTTTCTTATATTTCTACAAATCTCAATTGTGTTTTTAAAGAGCGCTTGAGGACTTTTATTCAAACAAGCATTTACTTTACAATAAGAAATAGCTCACACTGGGTATGAGTATGAGAAACCCGAAGAAAAGCGGACAAAATGCAATTTTTGGCTTTTAAAGTTGCTTTTGGCTTTATTGGTTTTTTAGCACGTTAGTATAAAAATCTTCAGCGAGCCGTATTAATAGTATTTTGAACTTGCTGGAATCAACGATTTTGATTGGTTAAGACTTACTTTACCCACTTAATTTTGAAAAAGAAAATGGACGTGAAAATTGACAGTGTTGCTACGGATTATATCTGAAACTAATACGGTTTGTACTAAATGACATTATGCCATTCTAATTCATTAATTAAGAAATATACCTTCTTAACCAAGAATATAATTTACTTATAATATAAGAGTAAGCGGAATAGGAAACTCAATTTAAAAATTTCTTCAATGAATGGACAATGGTGGTGCCGACGCCGACGTACTTTGTTGAAACTTTCTTACTTAGTTTTTAGTTGTAGCAGTCTGGTGTATTACACGTTCCTTTTACCATTTATTATTGTTATTAATAACATCAAATTTTATGTAAAAGCATAAAGTAAACAATTGTTAGTTAGATTTTTATATGGCTAGCCTAGGGCTAGGCCTGTGCCTACTAGTAAAGTATTTTGTAAAAAAATGTTTATGACTTTATTCTTTATTTTTATACTTTATTGTGACTGAAACATGGCACAGCACACAAATGTCTGAAGGTTTCTTTGGCAGTCGGCTTAAATTTAAAAATTGCATGAATAATAAATAAAAGTAATTTATGTTTATGGTTTAAAAATGTTCCTTTGCCCCTTATATACCTTTTTTTTTATTATAATTATAGTTTATTTAGTCTGTGGAATGTTAACCTTCTACAATCTAGAACTAGATGATGTAAATGTATGAGTATGGCCATTGCTTGGGCTTCCTACTTTTAATTCCAACTAAATTTATACTGTTTAATTTATTTTGTATTTTCTCCCAATTAAGCCTATAAATATAGGCTAATAGATAAGATTCTTTATTGATCGTAATAAATCGAAATATGTTTTTATTACATTTACTTTGCTTGCACTTGCTTGTTCATGGTCATGATCAGCGCATCGATGAATATTCTTACGAAGGCCACAGATACTGTAACGAGGCATCTAAAGTGTTACTAAGCGCAAAAATCAGCGGTCATATACCATAAATATCTGCAGGACATGAAAGATACTTTTATTCGACATCCTTGTATTACAACTGTATTGTAGATGAATAGTAGGGGTGTGCCGGATCCGTTTTTTCCAACCGGATCCGGATCCGGATTTTCTTATGCGAAATCCGCCGGATCCGGATTCCGGTTTCTCCCGGATTCCGGATTTTGGTACTATTGGTAGATACTTCGGTAAGTCAAGGTGGACTACTACTTTTTGTGTATGGGAATTCGCAATCGGCGCCAAAAAATCCGAGTTTTTAATTTTCCGATGTGTGTGTCTATTTATTATTAAATTAGTACTTTCGATATATATTTGAGTTCCGTTCCATTTGGATAAGTGTCTTACGAGAGACGCCATGTTTCTACGCGTTCGCAGCAGGTCATGCAGCTCGCTCAACCTAATTTCGCCATGGGGTTGGCCACGCCCCCCTTTTTAATGGCGGAAGTTGACGATACTTAGGAAATATTAATTTATTATCACTATTTACATCAAAATAATTGATAACTTGTGTTTCAGAATGCATTTAAAGACATTTAAACTGGAATGTTTTAATTTGAGCTTTAACAACCCGGTAGAATCCATATTATAAATGATCAGAATTTACCGTGTGCAACACGTTGTCATTGGCAACCATTCACAGCCACTTGCATAACTGTATCGTAGTACTACCTCAGAGTTTCATTCATAAGAGTTTGCCGTGTGCAAAAACTATTAAACCATTGGTCAGGGAAAGCTTTAATTAATTATTCATGTGCCAAAGTTGAAAGTTTAAACTAAGTCTAAACAGTATTTTAGTGATAAGGCAGGGAATGCGTTGCCTTATATAAACTATATAGTCATTGCGCATGACGGGATTGGTGGAATGAGATCACAGAATGTGGAGATGCAGTCCATGTTAAAAAATGACAAACCAAGTCGTACTTTAAAAATTCATAACTTTAAAACTACAACAGCTAAAAATATGATTTTGGTGTTATAATTCTTTAAAAAATTACATCTTTTCAACTATGCCATTGGTTTATTTTTACAAAAAGTTTAAATTTTCTTATCAAAGTCCCTACACTATTGGCCACTATTAGCGGTGCTGACTCTAGCCTCTGGTATGTACGGAATATTAAACATTAAACAAGCTCAACGCTCGAAACAATCGATTAATGTATCGTGATCGTGTGGAATTCGGGAAAGAGAATTACTTTTATTTCAGATTATGATCCGGTGAGTCACAAAATCTGGCAAATTCCGAAATCCGGTATATTCCGGATTCCGGAATCCGGTTGTTCCGGATACATGTAAATCCGGCGGAACCGGATCTCACCGGATAGTGCAAAATCCGGCGGAACCGGATTCCGGATCGGAATCCGGCACACCCCTAATGAATAGCTTTTAATTAACACTGAAAACCGTTTTGTCAGTGTTGGCCGTTGCTCCTCTCAATCATAAAACAAATAAAAATACAGGAAATATTGATTTTTTTCAGTTTTAAAATAGTTTTAAAATTTTTGAAACGTTTTTTTCGATTGTATGTAAATTATCTATAAACATATTTGTTTCTGTCTAAGGTGGAAAGGCATTGAAATAGAATCTTGGGCTTAGTAAAAGGGAGTCCAGTTCTAATGATGGCGGATAATAAATGGTTAGATATGTTTCCTTTGGCATGCCGGTCCCTGCTAGCCGAAACTCTGCATTGTCAAGATACCTTAAATGCAGCTATGGAAGAAATAACTCCCCATTTTACATGGCTGGATGAGATTGTAACTGAAACTTGTGCAATGTTTGCTGTAAACAGGTAGGAATTAAAATAAGATAATATTAATATAAAAGAAGAACCATATGGTAGGTACTACACTAAAAATTTCAAAGTTGTTATATATTAATGAAACTTATATCATTAGAAAGGACTCAGTATTTCCTTTCCATTGATACCTATTTTATCTTTCTATCTTAAGTAGAACAAAAGTTATCACATTTTTAGTGTCAGAATTTTTCCTTATATAGCCTTAGTAAATATTTTCCAAAATTCTGTGACCGAAAAAAGACATCATATGGTGACATGTTTTTATGTTATTTTTTTTAAAAAGGCTGATTTTTTTTTTGGTCCAGCTATTATGCTCAGTTCAGATTCTTGTTACCTCTGGCATAATGATTTTTATGAAATTTAATATTGAATATATCTATCCTTTTTCTATACTGGTAAACAGCAAAATGTATTTTAAATAAATCATCAGAATTTTAAAAGTTTACTTGTCATGATATTTTTCATAAAACAGGTTTCTGAAACGTAAGTCTTTTTCATTCTTGAAAAAAAGAACTATTTTCAGAGCTAAATACAGACATTTCACACTTGACTGATTTTTAAGCCTGTTTGAAATATACCTACATTTTATTTTGAAAGCTAATAAATTATGATTAATCCCTTCCAGTTTCAACTATCAATCTTATCACCTCAGTCTTAAAAATTATTTCTTTAGTAAAATTTTAGCACTAATAAGTCTCAGCATCTTTTCTTTTGGAATTCATTTTATTAAGAACCTTTTTAAAAAGTTTCTTCAGAAAATGACATGTTTGCACTTGATGACAGCCTCGTTTCACTTTCAGTTGTCACTGCAACTGCAAGCTTCTAGTTTCAGTTCTAGTCATCAAATTTGAGGATGCTCCTGACTGTAAATTAGAATTCTTTCATAATTTATGAAATGAATTATCCTCTCTAATTGCTACTTCTTCATCTGCAAATTTCTAAGTCTAAGTATCTGCTAATGTCCAAGTTGTCTAAGAGCCCGTTAAGATCACACAATTTTATTTTGTTAAGTAATGCTCCAAATTCAAAGCTCAAAATAAAGCCCTGTAAAGTTAAATTATAAGTGAAATTATGCGGTCTTTAAAATGTTCCTTTGAGAAGCAATGAATATCTTGTAACCAAAATTCCACAAATAACTTTAACAGAAAGTTGTGGAAGAAAATAGTAAAGACATCCCAAAATTACAAGAGGCATTTTGAGCATTTGATACTTTTCCAAAAGAATTTAAAAATAGGATATGCATTTCACATGCTTCTTGGTTGTTCATTGTAATGCAAGGTTAAACTGACATTTAATATTTTTTTTAAAATCTCGTTATTTTTTTATGAAGTGAAACATTAAAGCAACTTATTAATCATTGTAATTTTGGATTTGCGGTGTAGATTGTTTTTATTATCCAGCTCCTTACAAAAAGACCCTGCTTGTGCTCCATTTGACAAACTTATTTTTAAAAATATTAATGTAATTCCTATATTCCAGATAAAAATATTAAAGTAATTCCTATATTCCAGACAAAACTTGCAGCTAATGCCTAAAACACCTTGTCAGAAAATGCCAAGAAAATTAAGAAAGAGAAAGATTGAGACAGTGGATGAAGATAAAGAAAACAGTGAAGTGCTCGTGGTCCTTAAGGCGATTCCCACTAAACTAAAATTTGAAATAGACAGGTAAGAATATTATTAAGAAAGAGTTGGTCTCATTAAATTATAGTATACTCAAGAAATAATCCATATTTTTATCAATGGAGTCTGGGACATACCTAATTTTTGGCAAATTTGATAACATCACATAAAAGATGTAATATTTTTTTCAAACTATCTATATTTACTTATAATATCCAAAGAGGATTTCCAGTGGTCCATTTACTAATTAGTCTGGATTAAACATTAACCGCCTGTTGGCAAATTAATCTATGCAATTCTATTCTAAAGTAAATGTTCATATTTTCAGTCATAAATATTCATTATAATATTTTTATTATCAGAATTTTCCAAGTATTATTAGTGGGATAATGCTGAAAAATAGATCACATAATTCCACATTAATATTTGGGGGAGGGGGGGGGAGGGCTTACTTGGAACAAACTGAAAAATTTGTACTGTTTGTCCACTTAAGCTAGAAGGTGATCACAGTGTTTTTGTAAAGATTCAATTGACTTTATACCACTGTATAGTTTAAATTTTATTACTGTTTGCAATTTCAATTACAGTGCCAACATTAAATCAGTACATCTTTTAAGCTATTAAATCCCCCTTTTTAAAAATCGATACACATCTTTGCTAACATTTGGATTTTTGTTCTTTTCCTTTTTTCTTGTTCCCTGGTCTTTGTGGAAAAAGGACATCTTTTAATGCCTGTTGTATTTTTTAAAAGTTATAAAATATGTTTAAGTATTACAATTTAAGCCCATGAGTAGTTCTAGTACAATAACAGCATGAGCCTGTATCTAGTGTTTGAAGCAATGAAACTATTTCGAGAGACCTTTAAGCATGAAAACCCATGACAATTTCTAGTAAAAATAATTACTGTTTTAACCATATTAACTTACTTTTTCCAACAGCCATGATAGTGTAGCTGAGAACATTACGAAGACAGCAGATGAAAATACTTCTGATGGGAAAACTGAAATTGTGGCCGCTAAAGGCAGACCTCTGCGTAGCTGTAGAATAGGTGCTAACCCTGTTTATGCAGATGAATCACCAAAAACCAAACGACAGTCAAGGAAGCCACTCACAAAGAATACGCTGCCTGTAAAAAAGCAGGAAATCAGCCCTAGTGTTCGAGATCGGGCCTCAGCCTATGAATCTATGATCAAACAAAGCACTAGTAAAAGTCCTGTCAAAGCGTCACGTACCGGAACTAGTGGAAATGTTGGTAAAGTGACACCAGTTGTAGTAATGAATGATAATTCTAAAAAGAGTATTGTGGACAGAAACTCAGCATTACAAGGTTTAAACTTAAAAAATTCCCCCACGCCAGCAAGGGAAAATGATCATGCAGTTCAGAAAGAAAATATTATCAGCAAGACAGTAAGTATTGCTTCTTATCAATTTTGGCATTTTGTAAAAATAAAACAAGTGCCTGCATGTTTGCAATCTTTAAAAAGAAAATTTAAATAATAAAGAATGATGGAATCTCTAAATTTGACACATGTATCCACTATTTGGCTGGTAAGTGAATGTTTTAAGTTAAGAAAGAGATTAGATGCTTTATATACCATACAATCCACATCAGTTGTGGGGTTCGACAAATCAGTGATTGTGATAAATATACCCGTAATCCAACTCATTGTCAAGGGTATGAGAATCACTGTTGTTAGTATGAACGCTGTGGGTCCGTGAGTTGTTTGTATCATGGGTGTTAATATTGTGTCTGAATGATCATTGGACGACAGGAATAGAATAATAAACAAGTGTGTGGATATAAGGCGTGAGATAGGGAGTGTGAAAGTGAGAGAGTTGATATAGTCATGAGACGTTCGAGAGTGATAGCTGCTATGTTATAGATTGACTGTAAAGTACTTATGAGGTACTGTTACCTGGGGAATCTGCATGACAGATATACATTATTCAGAAAACCCTAGTCATTCATTAAGTATTTGTGTTCCAATATTTGATGTGCCCGGGTATACATTGATGAAAAGTGCTGCATACTACCATAGACAAACGTTGCTAGAAAATACTCAAAGATTCTCCACTAGAGTAATAGAGTACTTTAACACTCTGTTAGTATTATATAGTGATTTGTTTTTGAAGTTGTAGCTCTCCAATTTTTATTCAGACTCTTGTAATCTGACAAGATTTCCAATTGACACTTCCCTGTCCAAAGCACATTAAATTGCAGAGGCATAATTATAAAAACTGCTAAATGGCTTTTTATTGTTAATATCAGTTTTAATTAGAAATAATTATAACATAGGTATTATCAGCATTAATTTGAAGAAAACTTGTTTTAATATGTAAACCTGATATAAAAATGTTAATGTGTTTCACAGCTCACAGAAGTAGTTGAACCCAAACAGGGTAGAACGCGGTTACGATTGAAAAAGAATAAAGAGGTGGGGATTTCTTGATAATAATAAAAATCATATTAAGTATAACTTAGTAGCAGTAATTTGAGTTATGTATATATTTTTTTTTTTTAATTACTTCAAAAATAATTGCTTGCTTTGGGATTTAAGTTTTTAAATAATTGTGTTGAGGGGTTTTCTGTTTTGAAACTGTGACCTATGTCTGTTTATAAAAATTATAAATCAAAATCTGGTCTAATGTTCTTTGGAGACTGTTAAACCCAAGCAACATATCTACTAATACTAAGTGCTATTATCATGCTATTTAGAGCTTAAGTTGTACAAAGAAATAAAAAGAAATGCAAGTTAATTGTTTTTACTTGATTGCCCTTGGAATGTTTAAAATTTAGTTTAGGGGAAAGAAATGTTAAGTTAATGTAAGATAACTTTTTAAAAATTTCATCGCCTGCATTATTAGGAAATAAATTATTGTTTTTTTCTGTCTTTCATTTATTATAGCCTGAAGAAGAAGTCATCCGAACAGAGACTGATTTTGTCCTTGCTGATAACAGCAGTATTGTTAAGAAACACCTCCATGTCAAACAAAGTCCAAAACAAGAAACAATCACCGCTTCACTTGATGAGACACAAATTGTTGTCACTGAAGTTTTTGAAATTCAAAGCAATGACAAACCAGCAAGGCTGAAAGATTATGAGATGACGAAGGTGAAAACTACACCTGTATTGCTACAGTCTCATATCAAAAATGCTGTTCCTGACTGCAGGAGTGAAAACCTGACAAAATCTAAGTTAGTTTGTGATAAAGATTCTAAGGATCAACACATTAGGGAACCTAACAACAACAAAAAAGCTATTCTAGATGAAACTCAGATTGTAGTCACAGAAGTGTATGAACTTTTTGACAGCAAAACTGAGCCAACCCGTCTTAAAGAGTTTGAGATGGTTAAAGTAAAGACAATGCCCATAAATGACATAGTGCAATCACAGACGCACTATCCTGTAACTAAAAACAATATTGATCCTACTGGCTCTTCTAGTGATCAGGGTTTTAATGATGAAGAAAGTTCCTGTGAAAGTGATGGGGCTAAGTTAAATATGAAAAATGATGAGACATTTAGTAAAGATGAGTCTAATGTAGATAGTGAAACAGGCAGAACAACCAGAACTCGAACAAGAGCTCAGCAAGAAAAACAAAAGGCCAGCAGCTTAACCAGTGCTGCCAAGTCGAACAAGGACTCTGGTGTTGATGCTGGCACTGTCGAGGCTTGTATGAATCTTAATTCTACTTTCACTAGGGACGAAGGGGCCTCATCAGAACTAGAAGGTAGAACAACAAGAACACGTGCACGATTGCTTAAGGAGTCAAGTGTTAGTGAAGTTTCTATGGAATCAACTGGTCCGAGCACACGCACAAGACAAGCCAAACAGGCTGCTGAATCAGCTTCTAAGGCCAGTCTACCTGCAAATGCTGATAAAAATGAAAAGGATGCAAGAAGTCCCAGGTTGGCTTTTGAACATTTTTTTATTTAAATTTACATTTTTAATTCTAGTTTAAAAGGGTTTGATACTTTTATGTCGCTGGTTTTCAACAGTTGTGCCACCAAGATTCTCAAAAGATTTCTGCAAAATAATTTTTTTGTTACTTTGAGCTGAAGTGCTGTGCCTTTTAATAAAAACGTCTTTTATTATTTGCTTATGCTGCTCACTACATATTCTAACTTCCGCTAAATTATTTTCCCTTATAACTTGAGTTGGTGCAGAGAAAAATATTATCTAGCTCTTAATAAATGTGTAGTTTTTCAGGAAGATGATACAGAGCAAACTGCAAAAGACCTCTAAATTTTTTATTTTAAAAAAAGCAAACATTTTTGCTAGGTATTAAAGCAACTGTTTCATTAAGGTATTAAACTGAATAATACAACTAAAGTGCATACTTCTCCATACAGTTCAAAATTTCCTTCAAACTGTAATAAAAAGAGAACATTATGAGATATTTGATATATGAAATATAAAGTTTGGCTTCGTGAAACCATTTCATAGCTTTCTGTCTGCACTTTCATATGGTAAACAGCACCGCCTCTTCATTAAACTCCAGTGTTTTTTGTTTTTTTTTTGCATTTTCCTTCAAGATTGTTTCAGTAGTAAAAGGGCTCTAGCTGCTTGCCCAAACCTCTTATTCTGACTAGAGACATGCAGATGTGGAGTTGTAAATTTTATAGGTTGTGATTTAATTACGTTTTGCTCCATGTTAATGTTTTTTTTTCTTTTATATAAGACCAGGCAAAAAGAGACCTGTTGAAGAAAGAGGTCTATCACCATGTCCAAAGCGATCTCGGTCATATGGAATTAAACATGTAAGGTTTATTTTCTATCTTCTCAAATAGCCCTTTATATTAAACAAGCTTTTTATATATATGTTACTATAAGTTTTGATAGCTGTTGAAAAATAATATTTTTACTTTATTTGTAGCATCTTCCATTGACTACATCATCACCGAAAAAAAATAAAGGTGAGGGTATTTAAATTTTACACCATTGTTGCCACAACAATTGTATTTCAATTATCTATTAATTTTATTAATATAGCATCCATTTAAAACATGGACTAATTTTTTTTTAAACTCATAAAATTGCTCCTAATTACCCTGCCAGTTAATTGATTTTTATAACTGATTACTTTTTTTTAAAAAAGGAATCTATTTCGTGTGCGTCTGAGCCTATTCATACTTTCAAGCTAATACATATATAGCAGACCTGTTTACTCTTACGATTGTGGCTTACAATGTACGATTTTGAGGTGTATAGATTGTATGTACTGTATGTTTTTTTAACTATAAATATAACATATTGAACGATTTTGTGATGATATTGTACGATTTTAAGAGTTTGAGGGTAAACAGGTCTGATATAGCTAAAGGTGTAACTTAACAGTTCTCATCTAAAATGAATGTCATTTTTAAAAAACTATATGTTGATTCTAAGTTTTTATCAAGCCATTCACATACAAAACAAAATAGGGACCTTATTCTTGTTTTGTTTTAAATAATTTGCAAAGAATTGGAAATAAAAATTATGAATTTTTGCATTTAACATAACACTGATCCTATTAGGCAAAGATACATTTCCACTTTTTTGCATTCCTCACATTCAGGTATTGGAACAAGTTTAGCCTCAAGAATAAGTAGGGATGCTCTTATGTCACCTAGAAGAGTAAGTGAACATTCTTATAATGTTTAGAATTCTGTAGAACAACAAATTTTTATTTTATTTTTTCTTATTTATCGTTTTTCTCTCAATTTAACCATAAAATTGCATATTTAACTACTTCAAATTTTTTTAAAATAATTTATTTTATGTCCATTCATGTGCTTCTTTTTATTCTGTTAATGTGTTATATCATTTGTGAACAGAGAACCAAAAGAGAATTTTTATTTAAACAATTATAATTTACGAAGCTCATTTTTTTTCAGACCCCACAAAGGGAATTTAAGTTAACCATATCCCATTTATGACGCTCATGATTTTTCAGAGCCCAAGAGCTTTTAAGTTTAGTAGTGCTCAGAGAAAACCTTCAGGGTTCCTAAACAGAACTCCAGGCTTCAGTATGAATACCAGCAGACTATACAGTTTCTTAAATACCACCCCTAATTGTTCATCTAACAACACAGTTGTGACGTCATTCCTCAAAAGGAATACTCCACCCACTAAACAGAACATACATGTAAGTCAGATTTTGTTTATTTGATTAAATATTGTAGAAGTAGTACTGCTTTAAATATTTTTCTCATTTATGAATGCTAATACTGTCAAATCAAGTACTAAATAAAATGAGTAAAACAGAATAGGGTTAAACCTGAAAAAATAAACGCAACAAAACAGCAAACGTGTCGGCAGAAAGCCTTCGTCAGCGAACAAAACAACAGAAAAAAACGGTATAAAAATAAGAAATAGCACTTAGCTGGTAAGTAGTATCTGTGGGCAGCAATAGAAGTGTGGCAGAAGGAAAGTGAGTGAGAGTTTAAATATGCAGCAGCGAAAAAAAGGGGGAGAAAAAAGTTCACTATTATTGGTCAGAACGTGGCTGGGCGGAGCTAGGGTTAAGCTGTGAACAGAGACATAACATTAATCCCATCTGGCGTCAAAGTGCCGTAAGTCAGGATAAGTCTGTGTTCCAAAGTGACCCGGCTGGCGGTGTTTGTGCTAGCCACAATCGCACTTATTGAAAAGTCTGCCTTGCCCTGGTGGTTGCTACTATTGAAGTGTTTGGAGACGGGACACTGTTTATCTTGTGTAATGTTTCGGTACACCTGTCTGAGAGACGGCGTCCAGTCTCCCCTATGTACGTCATCTGACAGCGGGTGCTGACAATGGCGTAGATAACGTTGCGGCTCGTACAGAGGAAACCGTTGCGTATCTGAAAACTGCCCTAAGGGAAACGTATGTGTTGAGTCTCAACCTGATTGCAGTCTCTCCCCTTATTACCCCAAATCAAGTACTAGTATTATCTAATTTATTTCATAAATTTTTAAAAAAATAACCAATTGGTTAGGAATCTCATATTTTTATACACACTGGAATAATTTGTGTAATTCATTTATAGACAGAAAAATAACCACAGAATAAGCAAAAACAAAACCACATATTTTTTATTGAAATCATGAAATTTTCACTACAATTAGTGAAATTAAAGAAATAAAATAATATTCGACCCCCAGGTTATCATCTGATGTGGTAATTTCTGGGACATTAACAGCATTTAAGGCTATTGTTTTTTATTTTTAAGGGGGGGGGGGGGCTTAACATCACCAAGTAGTAATTAAAATATGATGCCAAGAAAAAATAAGCCTATTCTATACCAGGTTTTGATCGTTAAACAAAGAGTCGTGAAGGAGGCAACTTGATATTGCATTTTCAACAGGTGTGGATTTTTTTTTTTTAAATTTAGTTTCATTTTATTGTTTCTAGGCCATTCAAGAACAAAAGAAATCAAGAATGATTGAAAAAGAGAATCGTGATAGGGAGAGACTAAAGAAAGCTGCTGAGCTAAAACAGCGAAGGATAGAAGAACTTAAAAGGTAGGTTTATTTACTGAAACTATGTATATGTTGTTCTTTATATTATTTTAAGTCCTATAAATACAACTTTTCAATATTAACAAATCTTTGGGTAGTCTGCAGAATATCCAAATCACTTTATAACAGAGTTAGGAATTTGAGCTGATATTCCATCACTATGATGTATTTGAAAAAAAAAATTATTTTAACATACAAGCTTAGATACATGATACATTTTTTCAACTTATGGAGCTGGGGCACCCTTTTGTGTGTGATTATATTTATTTAATGCTATATTCTATAAATTACAAGTTGGGTACGCTTAGTTTTTAAAATAATCTTTCATTGTCATTCTTAAAAAATTAACCCTAAATACCACAATTGTACATTTTCTCAAATTAAAAAGATGAACAAAGCTATAAATACATTTTGATGGAATAAAAAAAGGGGTTAAAACAAGAGCAATTCAGATAGATATAAATGAACCTAAATTTTTTATTTCAGATAACAATTTGGAAAATAAAATATTGTTAAGAAGTTCTTATAAATAGTCAAAGTATATTAAAATTGTATTTTAATTGTTTTGGAAGGGATTCAATTGTATATTAAGGGGAGGAGGGGTTATGAAAAAAGCATATTTATATTTTTCTATTGTAAATGCCAGGGGCTCTCGAACTTGAAGGATTTGTTACGGTACTATTTAAAAACATGAACATAATTTAAAATTTGACCTCGATGTCTGTATTTATTTTGGATTAATTACCTAAGTAATGTACCACTTGAACAGTTAGAGAATCAATGCTTATTAAAAAATAAACAAAAATTGTATTTATAGGCAAAGAGAAGAGAAGGAGCGTAGGGTTGCAGAAGTGCGAGAGCAGAAAAATCGTATTGAACAAGAGCAGAAGGATAAGATGACTAAGAAATTTGAGGATCAGTATTTACAGACAGAAAAATTATTAGAGGCACGGCTCAAGGAAGAAAAAGAGAGACAAAAACTCAGGTAAGCCTTTTTGTATCAAAAGAGAAAACATATAATCATTCATATTTAAGGCTTATAGAAAGATGTCTAGCAAACATGTCTTTTGTCATGTAATAGAGATGTACTTTTTTAAGTAATGGGACAATGTATCGGAATAATTGAAATATCAGGATTTTTTCCAAAGCATCGGGAATCGGTATCGGAGCTGAATAATTCAGACCCGATTCCGAAACCAAAACAATTCTTAACTGATAAACTGCCGTAAGCCGGTGAACTCAATACTACAATGTAGTAATTATAATTAATATTTTATTTTTTGTTTTTTGGAATTAAACAATAATTATAATAATTAAACCTTTTCTCAAAAAAGTTATATAAAATGTTATTTTGTGAAGGGAAACTTTTTCCTATTTTGTATGTACATGAATAATAATTTCATGTGTATATTTAATACAGAGTTTTTATATACACATTTTGAAATTTTTATCAAAGACACTAGCTACATCTTTGTATTATTAAAATGGAATTATTGATAGATGTGTATATATAAAACCTTTCCAAGACATTGCTATCTAGCATATAGTAAAGCTTCAATAGCAAGTTAATAAACTTTTCTAATCAATTCTCAACTTTTATATTAATTAAATATGTTAATACCTGGGCACAGTAATACATATATGTAATAATGGCAAGGAATCATATCGGGATAATTGGGTAGAATCGGAATCGTTTAAAATTTTGGTATCGTCCCATCACTAGTACTTTTATTATTGTTGAAAATAGATGATGAAGCTTACCAAGTAATGACCACAATTTCTTTTAGCAGTGTCTATAACTGAATGTGATCCGGTAGATTCTTTCTAATTAGAGACCCACCGATATTGATTTTCTGATTTCGGCCGAAACCCAAATCAAAAGTTTTATGAGACCTTTTTTAAGATATTTTGCAATTCATTTACGCACACATTCCACAATATTGAAAAATGATGGTGGAACTCTTCCACTAAACCATACATTTTTGTTGACACATGCTTTCTTATTGGCTGACCTATAATGTTTCGTTTGTCTGCAATTATTATTTATCGGCTAATTTTATATTTGATCCAGGTCAAACAAAAGTCTAACTAAGTTTAGTATGATAATACTGTAGCAGAAGCGGTTACGCTGGAACTCTCAATACAGTACAATATAGTCTTAGAATAGTACTTTACCATCTCAAAATCTTACAGTACCGTATTGTAACAGTGAAGGAATAAACATAAAATATAATGTATACAATAACTATTCACATCGCATATCAAATTCATGTCACTTCTTAAAGTAGAAGACTGACGTTTATATACAGTGCATTATTGCAAATAAAAATGTACACTTCCTTTGCCACTTTGATAGAAGAAGATGTGGTGCAGTAGTGGAAATTGAGAACGCCCTCCGAAGTCAGCCTAACAAAAGTAGGGATGGGGTTTGTTGAGGAGGCTGGACACACACACCCACCTTCATTTTTTTAAATTCAAAACGCCGGTTACACTGTTGTGTATACCTTAATATAATTTTGTATCATTGTAGAATTGCTCGATCAGCCTCTATTTCTAATTATCATTTTTCAAAACTCAAAAAGATAAAGATATTGTGGCCTACTGCTCAGATGTTACTGGAATAAAACTTTAAAAATATTTTGTGTCATGTATTTCAACTTCTTACTAGGCTAAAAAAGCAAATGGAAGCTGATGCAAGGAGGAAGCAGGAAGAAGAAGAAAGGCAAAAACGATTTTTGGAACAGGTTAGTATCAATTTTGTCATTTCTGCTTTGTGTCTGGGACTGCTTTAAACCTGAATATATACTTTTAAGAAACAAACTGGTGTTTAGAAAATCAGCTTCAAGGTCATTTGAGTATTTTTAATAGACAGGTGAAGTAACACTAACTGAAGGAGCAAACGATCTAAAATTTAATAATAAGCTTTGGGGTTGTCCAAAACTATGTGGTGCGCGACATGGGAAGTGGGTAACAACATATTGTATTGTATTTTCATCATAAAATAATCTGTTTGTTTGAAAATGTAGGGCCAACCCACTCTTCCTGAAAATACAAACTTTGCACCCATAAAAATGACTAAATTTCTCTTTTTCGTTTTATCAATAAATTTTACCTTTTTATTATGACTATCTAAATTATTTTTAAAATTAAAAATGTTACATTTTCAGGAAAAAGAGCGTTTAAAGCGGCAAGAAGAAGAAGCCAAGCGCCTTGCTGAACAAGAGGCACTAAAACAGGAGTTCCAGAAAATGATTAATAAACACAATAGTAGTATAACCCATTCAAAGCCACCACCACCAGCTTCTGCTAATGTTCCACAACAAAGCTCAACATCTAACAATAACAAACAGCCTACGAAATCTTCAACAAGGTCTGTATTTTTATATATATGTATATGTAATTTCCTACATTTGTCAGAGGCATTGTTTGAATTAGACTCTTAACTATCATCTCTGTCTTGCAGTTTTTCTGTTTTCAGCTTTTTTTAACTCAAAAGAAGTGTTCCCTTATAAATGTCTGTGAAAGAATTTAAGGTTAGAATTTTTAATCATACTTTATATATAATGTAGTATTTACTGTTAAATGTTTAGCTCTGCTAATATACTAATATAAAATATTTTCAACAGCTATGATATGACACCAGTAAAAGTAAAATCATATGCACCGATGAAGGATCCTGATAACTATGACATTGATGACAAGGAATCAGATGAATCAACGGATGATGAGGAGGATCCTAAGAAAGTAATTCCAAGTTGGGCATTAGGTATGTCATTCATTGAAACTTTTAGTGATTATTATGGAAGATGTTGGTAAGTAGATTTATTATGTATTAAACCATCAGTTTTCAAGAGGGCTTAAAAATGTTATGTAACAGTTAGGGTCAATGCTTTTATAAGACTGATAAAAGCAGTTACTAAGTCAATATATTGTTGAGGAGTTCTTCAAAGACAAGGGAATTCCATTTGATAGTGCTGATTGACAACACCAATGACTGGTTGTAGTGAATGTGTGTCTCCAACAGTTAAAAACAACTGATTACCTACTTAATTCATCATAATAACACCAATTTTGTGTATAGTTCTGAAATGCTTGCTATTCAAATTGATTTACATGGAAAGAAAATGTGAACTTTAAAAAAAAAATTTAAATCTCATCTCTACTATTGTATGAAAATAAACTATATCTAAGTAGAAAGCAAGTTATAGTTGGATAGAAGATGGGAGAAAACAAGATAATAATCAGAAACTATTTTGCCATGCAACTACTTGGAAATTCTACATAAGTATATATCTGAACAATTTGAGGATCTTAACATAATTAAACAACAATCCATCATCAGACCTGTTTACTCTTACGATTTTGGCGTACAATGTACGATTTTGAGATGTCTTTTACGATTGTACGCCGAGACCCGCCAAAACTACGATTTTCAGAGAGCCGGTGAAAAAAAAAATTTTCCGATTAAAATTCGTTTGTTGAAGTTTTAGCCTTTTCCAATAAAAATCTACAGGTGAATGAAACGAGAAAAACGATTGGTTGTAATTTTTTTTTAAAGTTGGGACCATCCTTCATTATATTTATGTGCGCGCTGAGAGGGGAGGTGGGGGTTGTTAATGAAGGAGATTTGCGGCATTTGTGTCACACTGAACTAGTTAGCTGCGTCACCGGTAATATTTATACTATTCACCGCCATCCCCTTTGACTGCTACCCAGCGTGTGACGTAGTTTTGTTCCCTTGAACCGCGGCGATGGTGAAAACTAGAGACGAGACGGTTTTTACAATCAAATACTTGATCCCACTGTTCTGCACTGGAATGTTGGACGTGGACATATTTGATAAGAGCTTGTCAGCGGCATTTAACAAATATTGGTAGAACTCGCAAAGCAGCTCTTGACCCTCAGCGCTTGTAATACGACAGTTTGGTATCACTACTAATACTGCCCCCCACCCCCACCCCTTTTTTTAAACGGAAAAAATCAGACGACAGCTCAATTTGTTTCCCTTATATTGAGTTGGGGGTGGGGGGTGGTTCTGCCCGGTGGAAATAATAACGTCACCAGCACGGAAAGACGAATTACTGGACTACAGTGTGTTATCACTATGTCATGTTCAATTTTACAACTACAGGGATCTCTTTATGAAAACACAAATCATTAGTAGCTTTTATGAGTAGGCCTATATGCTTACTGCGAAATATTGGAATATTTCTTATAGCCTTAATAATAATAATAATAAAAGGCCTTATTAGAATTCACGGATTTCACAGATTTTCAGATGACAGTTGGCTCTATAAGAGACTGTCAGGATAATTATTGTATGCTTAAATGTAGGTGCACTCTATTGACCCCTCATCAAATCTGTCATAGCATCCTCAGTGCGTATATAATACGTAATAGTTAGATGGTCCTTTGTTTTACGTTGACAAGGGGGAAGCCAGGGCGGTTGGAGGATCCTTTGTGAGGGAAATGTTGTATGGCTCAGCTCAACAGATGGAGTTGATAGCCAATTTACTAGCCGGGGTCATAAGAGAGTAATCTCAGACCCTCGCCAGAATATGTGTGTTAGTTAGTTAGTAGCAATCAGAGGCAAAATGAGTGGTGTGGATTTAGGAGATAGTGTGTATGGTGCGGGTCTAAATGTTTAAATCTATACAATCAACTCCGCCACCTACATTTTCGTAATGTCAGGGAGGGTGGATGGGGGGGGGGGGATATTCCTCGGCAGAAAGTACATGCTGTATTTAAAAATACTACACTATTCATCCCGAAACTCTTGAAAGTCCTAAAATAGCACAGTTATAGCTCGAATGCTGTAAAATACCAGACAATGTTTGCATGAATTACCGTCGTGATGTTGTCAAGATGTATTTTCACAAATGATCTCGCTGGCTATTTCTAAACTCAGTAGTAGAGAAATTACAGTAATCTTTAGTCCACCGAATGGTAAGGCCACGTGCTACATATAATTCGGTGGGCTACGCCAGTGGTTCTAAAATTTTCGTTTCCCTGCGCCTTTGCCACACTACGTTTTCACCAGGCTCCCTGTGTCGAATTCTAACATGTACAATTCGAAATAGCGAATACACAAATAAAATAAGGGTTGGATAAAAATAAATATAACGTGTATGTAGGTCACTGAGCGCCATCTGGAACTGCAAACAGCAATTTCTTAGTGAGTTACTGTTACGACCGAAAGTTGTCCCATTGGTTTAAAAGTGAAAATAAAATAATGCATTTTTAAAAATATTTCGCAACGCCCCGATGAGGAAGCCGCAGCCACCCCCTTGCCCAGGGCGATGTGGCGCTTATTCTGGGAACCACTGGGCTGACAGAATCACCAGTGGTAAAAACCCGTGTCACATTTTGTTGACTGTAACATCATAATATACAATGGATTTTGTTAAGTTTATGGGGGAGGGGGGGGGGCTGGGCTGGTGTTTTAAAGCTCACTGTACCATACACACAAAAAGGTGTGGGGGTCCCAATTCGTTACCGGGTAATTAATTCTTATTTACTTATTTTAATACATTTTATTTTATGCCCACCTGACGTCAAGTTTGAACAACGTTACATTTCACCGGTGACTTTATTTTTACCTGTGGCAGACTGGGATAATGTGATCAGCACGTTAACCCAAATATTAATTAATATATTGTACTAGCCGATACACGTCTGCAAAACAAAGTGACCGCAGTTTGCGGTTAACGTCAGTCATCTACCGTTAACCTTCAGTTCTATATTTTGACGCCGGCTTAACTCGATTCCACTGAACATGCTATAGGAGTAGTTATTGTATACATTATATATACTATATTTTTATTTATTTACTATCAAAATACTGCATTGTACGATTTTGAGACGATATTGTACGATTTTAGGAGTTTGGGGGTAAACAGGTCTGCATCATATACTAGGTAGAAACATTCTTTATCCGATCGGGATTAATAGCAAATCATGTATTAAATGGCTATTCAAGTGTTCCGTGTATCCTGGTTTCACCCAGATTTTTATTAGATTTGATTAGATTATTAATCGATTAGATTATTTTTAAATGAACTTTAACATTTTAAAAATTTATTGAAGTGTACCTATACCATTTTTAAAAAAAATAAAAATTCCTTTACTTTTTATCCTTAAACTTTAATATTGTAAATATATTTATTTTCCTCTTCAAAAAAAAACAAAACACAGGTATTCCACTAAACACAGCTCTGATCAGACAGTTCACAAACCCTCCAGATCTAGATGCCATTTTTAGATTTGATTGTATAGAGCCCCCTGATCTAGAAAAAGTTTTTGCTGGCACTAAAAAGAGGCGATACAAGGAGAGGACAAGCTCAGCAATCTGGAAATCTCCTGTGGGGGCTCATTAAATACAAAGTTGAGATGTTCAGCTGCTCCTGATGTTAAGACTTAAAGCTATTCACTCATGTGCACAGGAGTCACGTAAATCAACATTAATCAGCTGGGATATTCTTATAAATTGCATATTGATGTGAAGGTTAGATGTTATCTAACAACACTAATAGCTATAAAAGAGATATAAATATGTTAAATAGTCATTTATACTGATGGTAGGGGGCATAATTAGAATGCATGCTGATAAATAGTGCTTTTCAGATTTTTAATAAGTGCAGATATATAGCATTATGAAAGAAAAACCATGGCTACTCATAAATTTGCTGACCAAGCATAATTACCCTCTTAACCCTTAGTTAGAGCGCTTTTAGTACTATGCATTTTGGATGGTTATGTTTTTTAAGTAGAAAAATTTATCACTGAGCTATAAATTGTAGAGTTTAAATGATATAAAGAAATTTGACATTGTACAAAGAACGTTACATTTGATTTTATATTTATAAAGAAGCCAACTATAAATTAATTATTTTTTTTTAATAATTTCCTCTAAAAACTTAACAGTTTTAAAATTTTACATTTGTTTCAAATTGTTTGAATGTTCCTGGTACTCGTTATATTTGTCATTGACATGCCGGGAAAACTAATTTTGTACAGTTTTCCATAATTCTTATCCATTGGCTTGTAGTCATTGCCAAATAACACCTATCTTATGTGAGAACTGAAATGTTTTCAAAAATGTCATGTTGCAGAAGTCCTGATGGTGGTCTGTATTGTAAATAATAAATGCGCAAATGATCATTATGATTTTAATAACTTATTATATAACTATATTGCAACTTGTGTAAATAGATGGGAAGAATGCAAAGAGTTTCTTCTTGATGCTCACTGTTTCTATCATAACATTTGAGGAAGTATTTTTTTTTCTTTCTTTTAAAGCATTTTTGAATCAAACACAAGAACCTCCTGGGTCACGGATTGGTTGTAGGTAGAAAGTACTGCATGTAATATAAATACTCTTAAAGTTCATGATAAACTTGTTCCTAGTGTAAGTTCAAGGGAAAATATATCATAACAAGAAATAAAAGAAGATATTTTAGTAGTATGTTTTTTACATTTTGTTTAAAAGTAAATGTTGTGAGAACTTTTGTGTTGGACAATGTGAATGGAAGCAGGATTACATTGAAAAATGTAGTATATTGAAGTATTTTTTTTTTTTAAATATTTATATAAATTTGAATGAGCCTAAAGCCTTCAGTTACATGTTATTTTGTCTGTTTCTAATTTCATTAAATTTCAACATTTGATCTCATAGATTTTTAGAACTTCCTAAAATTTAATTGTTAGGTATAATATTGTAAAAGATTAGTTGAAAATCTCTCTAATGCCAGTAATCTGCACATGCTTGACACTGTTAAAATCCTTAATTTTTAATCATACTGGACAGGCTTGAATTTTGGCTGGTCACATTTCAACCCTACACATTCCTCTCCTATTTTTCTTTGATAAATATTAAAACATGTGACTCTGAAAATTCCTTTCTAATGGTTTCTGACCTGAGAAACAGATGCATCCTATTCATTACCATTCTCAATATTTCTAAATCTGTTTTTACTGTCTTTTTCTCTTTTCCAACATCATCTCTGAAAATTAAGGAAATGCGGTGGCTGTGAAAAATTCATGTAAAACCAGTTCTTAGTTGGCTTATAAAAATGATCTCCATTAAATTCAATGCACTGTCGAAGTCGAAAGGTTCAAAAGGATATTGTTAGGGAACTTCTTTCTGACTTAAAAAGTATAATACTGGTCTTTCAGAAATAGAATAATTTTGTGTGCATGTAAAAGAAGGGCATTGCCATTGATGAGCAACAGTAATTGTGTACATTTTGGATATCTTGTGTCAACAGTACATAGGATATGTTCATGGTTCACCCAATTATGACATATTCTTTACAAATTTAAAATATCTCAACATTGTTGACAAGGGAGCAGATTGTCTTCCATATTTTTTTAAATATCTTATTTTGTTATGTATTGGTATTATTCTTTTCACTGAAGTTTCTTTGACTTTGTGACTTTTAGACTGTTTAATAAGGTGTGTGTATATTGAAATATATACTTTATTCATGCATATAGATTTGATAAGTAGTTTCAAATATAGACACACATCTATCTCATGATTGTTGCTTTAATCTATGTCCATGCTCATTCAATAAATAACTGTCTGTTTTGAAAAGACTTACTTTTTATTTTTACTTTATTATTTTAAGTAACGGTACTTTAAAATAGTACCATACTAAGTTTGTCATCACCAAAAAACTAATCTGCTCTCACAGAAAAATTCAAAACTTAAAAGGATAATATATAAAGCTGTGTGAAATAAATAAAAATTGGAACAAGATATGTTTAGGCTTTGAAGAAAGTCAACAATTAAAAGGACACCAGATAAATTCCTTCTTCAGAAGACAATGCAAAACAAGAAATAAATAATTAGAAATAAATAAAAATTGAAAATGTTCCCATATCATAATGTAACTCTTTCAGTCTTTGTGTAGAATCAAAGGCACACTATAAAAGTAGAATTCAAGTTGTTCAAAACCAAAATAACCTCTCATGTAATTCTGGTGGGTACTGTCAAAGTAAAAGAATTAAAATATTAATTAATATTTGAAAAGAAATTGAGAATCACCAGTAAGAGAGCATTTGTTTCCATATGTGCCAAAAATCTGAATTAATATGTTTTCATTCTTGCTGGTAAATTAGAGCCTTTATGTTGGACTACTTTGAACAGTTTGGTTATTGACCTACAGCACAGTGCTATATCATTACCCCATGCTTGTGGAACAGGGGTCCCAAACAAAGAAAACACCACCACCCCCCCAATTTGTGATTCTAATTTTAGTGTCAATACCAAAATCTTTTCAACTTGATTTAACTAACAAGCCTGTTTTTGGCATTTCCAATCACATGTTCACCAACAATGTTTCAAATCTCATGTTCACCAACAATGTTTCAAATCTCATGTTCACCAGCAATGTTTCAAATCTCATGTTCACCAGCAATGTTTCAAATCTCATGTTCACCAACAATGTTTCAAATCTCATCTTCCACAACAATGTTTCAAATCTCATGTTCACCAACAATGTTTCAAATCTCATGTTCACCAAAGTTTCAAATCTCATCTTCACCAACAATGTTTCAAATCTCATGTTCACCAAAGTTTCAAATCTCATCTTCACCAACAATGTTTCAAATAAGTTCACCTATAATATTTCAAATATGTTCACCAACAATGTTTCAAATAAGTTTACCAACAATGTTTCAAATATGTTCACCAACAATATTTCAAATCACATGTTCACTACCTTATTTTATACAAAGTTGATGATTATGAAGTGGAAAAAGAGATTCTACTTTAGCTACATTGTGATTGGTTAATTTCTTTGTCTTTAACTGTTTCATCTAAGCACTGACTTGTCGTTGCCAAGGACAGTTGTACTGTTTGTCTCATCTAAGCACTGGCTTGTAGTTGCTAATGGCAGGTATACTGTTTGTCTCATCAGGGGAAGCTTTTTTTTTTTTTTGACAAAATTGTTTATTTATTTTGGCATCCTTCCGTCTACGTGAGACGTTGGAGTAGCTATATAGTTCTACACTTTGACGAGTGGCTCACCAGGCCAATCCTTGAATGGCAATCACGGCCGCATCTCTCGCAGGAGAATGTTGAAACCCGGTGTATTCTTGATTTTCGAATTGTTCTTTTTGATTCGAGGGCCTCGTTTCGATTATCTTCTGCCTTTTTCACTCCTCCAAACACTGCTGTACGCCAGTTGGAGCGATGTTCGGCAATGAACTCCCATTCGTTTGTTTCAATATTGGCTTCCCTCATGCTTCGTTTGCAAACGTCAATAAATCTCAGGTGCAGTCGTCCCTCATGCTTCGTTTGCAAACGTCAATAAATCTCAGGCGCAGTCGTCCAATATGTCTTGTACCCTCTGCCTACTCTCCATACAGCAGAGACTTTGGGATACGTCCTTCCTCCATTCTCCGTATATGACCTAACCAGCGAAGGCGTCTCTTGATAAGAAAGGAGAATATGCTAAACATGTGTGCACGTTCCAAGACCTCCACGTTAGGCACCCTGTCCTGCCAATGAATGCGCAAAATGCGACGCAGACATCTTTGATGGAAGCTGTTGAGTTTCCGCTCCTGACTGGTATATGTGGTCCACACTTGGCTGCCATATAGGAACGTGCTAAGCACACATGCCTGATAGACACTTATTTTTGTTTTATCAGTTAGATTGAGATTATTCCACACCCGCTTATTCAGTTTAGCCATAGTTGCTGCTGCTTTTGCAATCCTGATATTGATCTCTTCATCAACGGAGAGAGAACTAGAAATATTGGATCCCAGGTATATGAAATGATCAACAACCGAAAGATTATGACCCTCAATAGATATGATTGGACGGGACGGTGCTTCTTGCATCATTACATGAGTTTTCTGTAGACTAATCGAAAGACCAAACTCTTTACAACCATGTGATAGGCTATTAACTAGCCCCTGCAGACCTCTGTGTGAGATGTTAAGGCGGCATCGTCAGCGAACAGCAGTTCACGAATCAGCACCTTTTTTACTTTGGTCTTTGCACGAAGGCGGAAGATGTTGCACAGTCTTCCATCAGATCTTGTGTGGACGTACACTCCCTCTTCACAGTAACTGAAAGCAAATTGAAAAGAGCGTTGGTGCCAGTACACAACCCTGTTTTACTCCGCTGCTAACTGGAAATGACTCAGAGACAGTGCCATTGAAAGTTAATATGCTGTGCATGTTTTTGTGAAATGACTGTATTATTGTGAGCAGTCGTGGGGGACAACCTATTCTTTGCAGGATACTGAAAAGGCCTCTTCGACTTACCAAGTCAAATGCCTTGGTCAGGTCTATGAAGGCAATATAAAGAGGCATATGCTGTTCGCGACATTTTTCCTGCATTTGGCGTAGCGAAAATATCATGTCTATTGTTGAGCGCCCACACTTCGACTTACCAAGTCAAATGCCTTGGTCAGGTCTATGAAGGCAATATAAAGAGGCATATGCTGTTCGCGACATTTTTCCTGCATTTGGCGTAGCGAAAATATCATGTCTATTGTTGAGCGCCCACTCCTGAAGCCACACTGGGACTCTGGGTAGATGCGGTTCGCAAGGCTCTGCAATCGTTTAAGGGCAACCCGGGCAAAAGTCTTTCCAACTAAGCTAAGGAGAGAAATACCTCGGTAGTTATTGCAATCGCTTCGGTCCCCTTTATTTTTATACAATGTTACGATGTCGGCATCTCTCATATCCTGGGGAATGTGACCTGTTTCCCAACACAGAGGAGCTCATGTAAGGGCTGAAGTAGGATAGGTTTTCCATTTTTTAGGATTTCCGCTGGGATGCCGTCGATCCCTGGAGCCTTCCCATCCGCAAGGTAATCGATGGCTTTTTCGAGCTCCTGTAAAGTTGGCTCTTCATCCAGTTCATTCATTACTGATAAGGCAGGAATATTATGGAGAGCGGTCTCA
>CAXITT010000955.1:72708-115014 GCA_964033795.1 Lymnaea stagnalis
CCATATCCGTCATTGTGAAACCTCGTCCACTTTCAAAAAGTCCCTTAAAACCCATCTGTTTAGGTCCGCCTATGACCTGTGATGCACCCTCCTTGCCCTGCCTCATTTTCTGTCTCGGGTTGATCCTGTAGTATAGGCCAAAACGTGTCAAAGTGTCCTCGTTTTATAGCCATTTTCATTGTTTCTATAGTATAGTAGTTACTATCCTAGTGTCTCATTTTTATTTAACTTAGTTTACATGTTTTTAATAATTGTAAAGCGCTTAGAGCTTTATGGTAAGCGCTATATAAAAATGCCTAAATAAATAAATATCCCCGGGCGCATGCTAGTTGGGGCGCCAAAATGTGCTTTGATATTATATCATTGGTAAAAATAACGGGTTTGAGAGTTTAAAAAAAGGAAAGGGGCGCTTCAAAATGGATCTTGTCCCCGGGCGCGAATCTTGTCCCCGGGCGCCAAACACCCTCGCTACGCCTCTGTTTCTACATGCATGCACTCATCTTTTACATTTATCTAAATCTTTGTGAGTTGAAGAGTCTAGAATCACTGTTACACGTGCCGTTCTCGAAATGGACTCCTATTTCACAAAATTTATCAGTGCCTTCTTAAAGCATAAGCATAGGTCCCCACACTTCTGTAGGGCATAAGTGGCTCAAGCTTCTAGGGGGGCTCAGTGGCTCAGACTTCTGGGAAGACTCACGCTTCTAGTTCTACGGAGACTTACGCTTCCAGGGCCATCAAGCCGCCTATATTGTTTATAAACATTGAACGATCTGTAGGGAACTTAATTTACTTTCAAAGGGCAGAGGGCAGCAGATTTGCCACGTTTTGTGAACAAGATTTTCGATTTTTAAATCCAATTTTATGGTACCAATTTTAGTAAAATTCGTCAACATAAACATATAAAAAAATCCAGGGATTTTGGGTGAAAAGTGTGTAGGCAAATAAAGCGGTTTATAATTAGGCGCTATATGTTCATTATTCAGTAAATTATCTAAATTACGTTAAAGCCAGTGTTTCTTTCAGACATTCCCCCCCCCCCGGATGTGGGGGCATTGCAGATTTTTCGGGGGGAGGGCAGTGGCCAGAGGCGTAGCTAAGGGGTGGCAGATGGTACATACGTCCCGAAGCGCAAGACTAGCGAGGGCACCATAACGGGCTTTGGTGGTATTATAGGAAAATAATTAGTTTCAGGGTTGAGGGTGGGGAGGGGTGCGTAAAAATAAATCATGTCCCCTAACGCCAGGTACTCTAGCTACGCCCCTTACAGTGGCGTAGAAAGGGGGAGGATGAGGTTATTCACCCAGGTCTCACTTTATTTTTAATTGGGGCTGTGGCAATTTCGGACAATTGCACAGTTTATTTCGTAAAAGGGAGGGAAGCCAAAATATTTTGCGCCCCCCTCCCCGCCCATGGTGACACTAATATTAGCTACGCCTCTAGGAAGTGTATTACATCACCAAAATTAGCGATCATTTTCATCGGGGTGTAGGGTTGAAATCGAGGGCGCCGATGAATCTTGCTTTTATTTATATAAATAAAAGCAAAACAAGGATCATAAGAGTAAACCCAGCCAACCAAGAGCTTATCTCTCTGGTAGGATATGCACTGGAAGAAGTGTAGACTTTTCATACTTAAGCAGCACCACAGACTTAAAGGTGGATCCAAAGCAATTTGTCAGGGTTAGAATTGGAAAGGCTAGGTCAGCATTTTGCTAATACAGAAAATATGGGAGTCAAAGGAGCTGACTCGATCAAACTAAAGTCACAGAATTTTCAACACAATGTCAAAATAGTCCTACTCTATGGAGCCGAATCTTTGAGAAAAACAGTGAGCATTGCGCAGAAAGTACAGACCTTCATAAACACTTGCGTTAGAAATATCCTGAACATCAAATGGCCAACACCATCACCAAAAAAGACTTACTAGAAAGGTCATACCAGGAGCCTATTGCTAAAGACATCATAAGGAAAAGGTGAAGTTGATGAAGCACACTCTCCGCAAATCCCCAGGTAGCATCACAAGAAAATCCTTAACATGAAATCTACAGGGTAAATGAAAAAGAGGAAGCCCTAAAAATACGTGGAGTATGGAGACACGAGCTAGAGGCAGAGACCCTCAGAAAAATCAGGTATTAATATAGTGTGGAGCTCTTCTTTTTTTTTATATGTGAGAACATCTCTCAGCAAAAGGTTATCTTCTATATATATAATTCGCCAGAAGAAGTAGGGCAAAGAACAAGACGACCAAGACGACGCAGGCTATATATAGGTACGCCAGAGCAAGCAAGACCACCCTCACTTGCCAGCCATGCGCACACCCCAACAAGCTCGCGGCGTCTGCTAAGCCGCGGATCGGCTAAATTTATATAGTTCATGGGCGTGAAATAAAAAGTGTGCAGTGACGTATCATGAAAGGGGGGGGGGGGGGAGGGGGGGAGGAAAATTGGCTTTCTTAAATGTGCGTAACTTGAGTTCACGTTTTTGTCAAGTAACTTTAGTAGATGGGAAGTTCACGCATTGCTGTCACCAATGTTTGGCGGGCTCCAACTAGTTTAATATAATTGAATTAATATAATGTTTTGTCATTGACAGTTGTATGCCAGGTATTACGCTAATCAGAAATCATGTTCAATGTGTCCCCCCCCCTGATTCTCAACGACGTTTTTTAAGTTTTGGCGCAGCTCGTTTATAGTACATTGTTAGGGCGCTATCACATTTTTTTGGGCCATCCTTTATATCCTATCTTCTTAACATTATTAGGTAATTCTATACAATTTATTTTTTTTAAAAATGACATCTAAATTTTCTTGCTCTCCGATCAAGTGCAGAATGGTGCAAAACTACTTTTCTTATTTGTATCAAAAAATTTTCTGGGGAAGGACTAAGCGATCTTATCTCCGAACCTAACATTCGCTCGGGAGACTTCGACATCCTCGCTTGCCGCTTTACTTTATCCCTTCCCCATGCCAATCAGACAGTACGGGGGCGAAACGAAAATGGGGTCAAATGAGCACCTGCTGGTGCGCCATAACTGGAGTGAGTTCAAATTATGTTTGGCCAGTGTGCCCTTATACCTAATTCGCAAGCGGATAGATGCCATGTCCCACTGAAATGTCCCCACCTGGGATCCATTTTTATGAAGTCTAAGACATTTGCTACCCACCTTTCTCGACAAACATTGCAGCATGCCTACAATGCCGCCGTCCATAAAGTGAAATACATTCCCATTCTCGGTTCGCCCGTTCTGTCCACCCTTCATACGCCACTGCCCCCCACTCAAACATCTGAAATGCCCCCCTCCCCCAACCGGAAAGAAGCACTGGCTTGGAGTCGTTCTATTAATAGGTTTCTGCCTTTAAATGGCTAGGCCTGTTCGAAATTAGAGCCCTGGTGGATACATCTGCTGTTCCCCTGTGTTCACCTCCGTTGAAGTGAGATGAGAAATGGGATGGCTTGTTTTGTTCAATATCTGGACCTATCAGACAGCATTCTTCCCGTCTGACTTATACAACAGGAGCGGCATCTTCGGCAAACAATCTCATGGATCACATTTCGACCGATACAATATGTCAATTCCCTCTGATGGTAAAGGTCCTCTTAGGGAAGCCACTTGCGGATATGTGTAATGTCTCAAAGTTCGTTTTTCTTATCTTTAATGTTTTACAGATCTATACAATACCTTGGATGACAAAATTGCGCCTCGTTTTATTATTTAAAAGCCGCTTTGTTATATAGATATATAGCGCATATATAGCTTGACATTTATAAAAAAAACTTCGCGGCACTATGACAAGGTTTAATTTTATTTGACTTCTCACCAGCTACAGGATGTTGAGTATTATATCCTCTACAATGAAACAAACCAACAAATCAAGGGAAATAACTTACCGCCCCATTCATAACGTGGCACAGAATTCAGAGAGGTCAAACATTATGCATTACTCAGACCATGATTTACCTTCTGATGACGTATCACCATAGCGACAGAGCGACGCTTATTTCAGAAATGCAAATAAAAATACAAACGGCTAAATTCACCCCATACACTTCTCATAAAGGGATAATAAGGGGAGAGACTGCAATCAGGTTAGCAAATTAAAAATATGAGTAAAACAAAGTAAGGTCAAACTACTGCTCATATAAGCAGGTACTACATGGTAGATATAGATAAATCGATTGTTCCTAAACACTAATCTGAAAAAAGGACGCAATAAAAAAATTGGGGGGGGGGATAACTAAAATGAATGGCGAAAGATACTTACTATACAGTGGAGGATGCCTCTTTAAGACAGTGGTTCTCAAAGTTTAGTACATTTTTCTTGCACCAAATGTGCCTCTTCTTCTGCATCCAACTTTTTCCAGTTCCTGCTTGCTCCATTGACAGGCATTTGCAAATTTAAAATTGGGCCTACTCATTATAGCATTCTTCGTTTTCTCGCCAGTTAGAATGAAAAGGTATAACCAGGAACATGGTCTTTCACAGAGAGAGAGCTGATGTCATGATGTCCAGTGATGTTTGAATTAAAGTCCATGATCGGACTTCTTGCCAACCGACGCCAGTCCTTCCAGTCATCGTTTGTGGTACATGCTAAAGCAAGCAGTTTCTAGAATGTCTCTCCTCACTTTGGACAAGCTTACCAGATTTTATTGATACTAAGTACGGACACAACAACCAGTGATTATTTCAGAAATCTCCCCCCCCCCCCGAGGGGGGCACTTCAGATTTTTCGCGGGGGAGGGCAGTACCAGCAGTGCCCGTTGATTTATTTTTGGACATAGGTTTGCTCCGGGGGTGGGGGGGGGGGGGGGGCTTTGGCCTCCCCCCCCCCCCCCCCGCCCCGGAGATATAGCTGAAAGAAACCCTGACAATAACAGCCCGAGGCATAGTAACGAGGTGACGAAAGAAAAAGGTGTTGTTGTTTTTTTGTGTGTGGTGATTTTTAATAGACTTCTGCAGAGGCGTAGCGTGGTGGGGGAAGGGGGGCAGATGTCCCCGGGCGCCAGTTAGTTAGGGGCGCCAAAATGTGCTTTGATATTATTTTATTGATGAAAATAAGGGGATTGAGAGTTGAAAAAAAAAGAAAAAAGGGAAAATAAAAATTGATCTTGTCCCCGGGCGCGGATCTTGTCCCCGGGCGAAAAACACCCTCGCTACGCCACTGGGACTTCTGAGATTATTTTGTTAGAAACTATGGTGAATATTTTGCAGAACCATGAACAGCTTTAAACAAAAAATCCATTTGACAGGAAGCCTATCATAAAATTGGGGACATGTTGGATAAATGTTACACTGAACAATCACAGTGTTTACTTTAAGTTGTGATCTCTCATGCGACCAAACATTGTTTACCTGAGAGAACGTTGACTTCATGCGTGCACTTGTGCCGGGAAGGCTGAATGAAAACGTAAGCAGTAGTTGCACATTTACAAAAAGGTCAATCGTTTGCTTTGAAAAGTTGAAAATTTGCACCCACATTTTGATCTATAGCAATGTTTTGCGAGTTCCATTCTTCCAACTTAGCAGGTAAAAAAAATAAATCATATAAGTTAATTCATCAAGGAGATCGCTATTAACAATTTTCCATGGGAAAATTTCATTGACATTAGTGGCACTTCTTTCTACTTTGTCTCAGGAACGAATTCTTTCAAAGTCACCCAAGAAAATATTTCAAAATCTTCAAAGTGGACAGACCAAAGCTGCGCAGAGATGTTACACAAAAATTGCGTTTTTTCTATCTCTATTGCCTTTATTTCACCCGCTCCTTTCAAATAACTTAATTTACTGCGAATAATGAATGGGGGGGGGGGGGGAATGTTCTAACCTTTTCTGACATTTTAGCAGGAGACTCTTCAATTACTTCAGCTACTACTACAAATGTTTTTCAATCTTTTTGACAGTTACCTGAAACATAGCAGCGTGTTTGGGTAGGAAACATAACCAGATCTCTACAGTTGGTCTGTTTGAGCAGAACGCACCAGGGACCCAAATACCGCCCAACGTTTTAAAGACTCGACCAAGCATCACAAAAGCCAGAAGTCACCCTTCCCGCACAGGCCACGACATCAGCCATAGTTTCACGCGGCATGGGCGCCCGCAGAAAACTTTCTAGGGGGGGGGGGAAATTGATTAACTTTACAGGGGGTGGGGCAAAATTTTTTAGTTATGTTTTAATATAGTTTTAATTTACTGTAGACCCTTCCCGCACAGGCCACGACATCAGCCATAGTTTCACGCGGCATGGGCGCCCGCAGAAAACTTTCTAGGGGGGGGGGAAGTTGATTAACTTTACAGGGGGTGGGGCAAAATTTTTTAGTTATGTTTTAATATAGTTTTAATTTACTGTAGCGTATTTGTATGGTGAACGAACGGACAGGACATCAGATTAGTTAATTTCTCTTTATTTTCTCTTTACTTTAATACATTTTTTGTCTATTTTTGTCTAAATTTTTTTTATCCAATCAATCCAGGGGGGGGGGCAAGTGCCCCCCCTTGCCCCTACCTGCGGGCGTCCATGTCACGCGGTGCAGCGGGTTAACAAGAAATGTTCCGCACGATGGCGCTAAAACTATTCATTGCGCTGGCCTGTGCATTTGCGAAGAAATAAGATAAGACAAATGAGTGGTTGCTGCCAGAAGTACGAACAAGCCGGACGACGAGTGGAAATTACGGAAAAATATGGACGCAAATATTTGTACGGATAAAAGGAAAAGGAAGAGTGGGGGGGGGGGGCAAAATAAATACAACCGGTCCGTACTAATAAATACGGACGTCTGGTAACCTTAGTTTTGATCTAGTGCGGCGCGTTGGGGTTTGTTCATTGTTTATCTTGTAGGCAGGGGAGTAATTGGGGAGTTAGTGCCACCGGGGGCGGCCCAAGATTTTTGCCGCACCTTCCACGATTAAACCTCCTTAGCTGGCCAAAAAGCGCCGCCCCTCTATAGGAGGAAAAAAGTGGAACGCCCCCACCGTACCCCTCTTCCTACAACACTGCTAGTAGAATCTTAATAATAGTGCGGCGTTTTGCAACCTCTCCACCCACGCTTATCTCCCATCATCTAGGTCAGGCCTGCACAACTCCAAATGTAAGGTGGGCCTTAATACTTTATGCAAAACTTGTGCGGGCCGTAATATTCTATGAACAAATTGTGCGGGCCGGACAGGGGCGAAAGCTATTAAGAAAACAATAATAATAAAGAATATCTCGTTACTTCGTGGGCTGCTAAGTGGGCCGTTTGTTGTGCGGGCCTGATCCAGGTGTTATCAACTGTAAACAATTTGTTTGATTCATTAAAAAAACAACAAAAAAAAACAACAACATGCAAACTAACAGTATCTAATTTCGTTAGTTTTGAACGTGTTTCTGGCAATGGATGAAAAAGAGTCGGTCACATATTGCTTTTTAATTTGTCACTCTTTAATTAACAAAAAAAAAAAAAATCATTATGCGAGAGAGAGAGAGAGTGTTTGCGGGGGAGAGTTGGGTAGGGGATCATTTAAAAACGATCATTTTGGTTTACCGAAAAAAACAAAAAACTTTTGCAATTGGATTTTTCTAGCTATAAGCATTTCTGGCGTAAGCAGTATTGTGCCACATTTTAAAAACAGTATCATTTCTAATTAGTTTGCGGTAAAATTTTCGGGTTGGTTCATATTCAGTGACGTAAACTTCGGGCTCGATTCGGGTATCAGCAATTTTCGGTTCGGACGTCAGCAGGGTTCGGTTCAATTCGGACATCAGCTGGGTTCGACTTCGGTGTGTGTTAGGGTTCGATTTCCACCTCTAGTCTCTAGTTTAGACTTAGACCATAATCAAAAACTAAATAGACTAGAGGTTTTCAAAGAGTAAAATGCATTTACAAATTTTGAGATTGAAATTATACAATACTCATGATAATGATGCATACATTTCCAAATTTTCAAGTTAAAATACAAATAGATAAAAATAAATAAAATTGGTCCGATGCGTATTTTAGGTTTATTTCATAACCAAAGGATTATGGGACATAGTTTTGCACAAACATTGCGAAATGAATGCCACTTAGGCGTTCGTTAAAAATAGTTCGTCTGGTTGAGTAAATAAATAAATAAAATAACTTTCTATTTGTAGAAAAAGCCATTTCAAATATATGACAAGTGATTTTTAAAAAGAAAAGCTGAACATAATTTCTTTAAAATTAGAAGTTGCACAATTTTAATGTATAACCACTACTCCTAAACTGCAGAGGGTTTGATTTCTCATGAGTGAAACAAAAACTTAAAGCTGGCTAGTTGTCAATATTTTTCTTTTGTTTTACTGGAGTACAGAAAAAAAAATGTCTCGAAATGCGAACGACAGCAATAACTACAGCCAGAGTTATAAGCTGGTGGTTGTAGGAGGAGGTGGTGTTGGGAAAAGTGCCTTAACTATTCAATTTATCCAGGTATTTAAAGTTTTTCATTACAATTAAAATTAACCAAAACAAGGCCTATACCAAAACAACCTAATGTCGATAATAGGCGTTTTTTTCTCACTTTGTTAGGCCTAAGCTAAATAGGCATTCTGTAATTTTGATTACAACTATACTATATGATTTAAGGTAATCTACCATTTCAGTTTCAGCGTCAGTTATGAACAAAAAAATCGCGTTTTTCTAGTTTGAAGTGCTATTTAAATGTTTATTCTATTGATGTCCCTCTGTGGCTTTGAAAGAGACATTACGGCATTTACGGCACGGTATAGGCAGCATAGGATTGCATAGAGATCTATATACACTTTCAGGCTCACTTATTGTATCTGACGGATGTGTGGCTAAACGGATGTGTGGCTAAGCAAACATAAACCAGATCAGACACAGAATCTCTTGAACACTCCATTGGGTTAACGGTTTTTGTCAACAGTTGCCTCACCCTGAGGGCAGTGATGTCACTTTGGAGAATCCCAACACTAGACCTTATCAAACTTTATGTGAATAGACCTAATAATTTTAGGGTCCAAACAATATGTGTGATAACATTCCTGTTCTTTATTGAGCATTACGTCATAAACAATGTTGTTAATATGCAGTATATTAAAGATGAAATTTTAATTTGTATTAAAATTCAACTTATACACGTTTCAAAAGAAAGGAAAAAGGAAACACATCCTTGCTGATACCCCAAGACCCAACACCAGTGAAAAAAAGACGCGCATCAAAGTGCTGTATTTTGATTAGTTTAAAATCAAAATACCATATGTTAAAACTTTGGTAACTTAAGGGAGACTGCTGCTTAAATTGCATTTGAAATAACTGAAAATACCGAAACAATAATAAAAAAAATCCTCTTCTCCCGTCCCCAGAGAATCAAAGAACCCTCCCCAATTCTAAAAAATATAGAATAAGAATAACTTGCATTATGTGAATTCAAACATTGAAATATTTTTAGTCCAGCGCTGTAGACGGAAGTGGACCTGGGGGAACCTATATACCATGGAACATATCATTGGCCTTGCCGCTAACCCTAAATCAACCAAATTTTTTCATTCCAAATGTCACTCCACTAATGCCCAGTTATATACTGTTATCAGTATGGAGAAAATAATCGATTGTTTAAGTATATGGCTCGTTCTAAAACAGTATACAACAAAAGACGATACCATAAGTTAAATACAATGACAAAGAATATGATACTCAAACCAGGGCTAATTACAATTGATACATTTTATTATGTTAATTATAAATTAAAAAATAAAAATAAATATAATTAAAGCTATTGACTTACATTATAATGATTGGCTTCTACCGGAACAATATTGAAGAGGATACAATGTTGTAAAAAGGTACAATGATGAAAAGGAATCTACACAAGCACAGTAAACAAATCTCTGTCTCGTAGCAAAGCTCTAAAGCAAAAATAGCACACACTCAAAATATCTCTACTCTGAACCTCCACTCAATCTCTCAAGGTGTTTATGTAGCCTGTTTCATAGATACTTCTTGAACGGACTTAAGCATTGTATTCTTTTCTCGATATTTCTACAGAATTCTAATAATAATACAGACCATAGATTTAGTTAGTTTTAACCAAGTTCAAGAGAGACTGTATTTAGTTAGCCACACCCTAATAGTGCTGCCAAACTTAGTGTCAGATTAAGTTCATTCACCAGGAAAGATGAAACAAATTAAACAAGACTCCTATAACATCCACACGCAGACTCAGACTGTTGAAAATATGTGGCTGCACGTAAAGTGAAAACTGAAAAAGTTTGGCACAAGGCAGAAGCTTTCGTGGAGATGATATAAACTCAAACTGTGTTTTCATTTCATACTATCATACATTATATTTCTATTGTAATTTAAATTCCAAAAAAAAATTTCTATTTTAAAAATGTTGCCTTTACTTTTATATATGAGAGTTTTTAAATAGAACTTTAAACCAGAACAAAATGATTTTTTTCACAACCAACGCTCAAGTGGTAGATTACCTGATTTGTTTCCTTGTAATATTTTTCAGTATTCAAGCAGTATTATAAATTTGTTGAAATTGTAAAATAAGCCAATTAGTGTTAGAGAAAGCAGTTTATGAAAAATGTAACTTGTCTTTGTTAAACTTTGTATCTACTAACCCGGTCCAATTTCAATTGGTCACTTCTATTTGCTGCTCCAATTGTCTTCCAATCCACAAAATTTAATTATGGCAAAAACTAATACAATTTTTAAAAATTCATTTAAAAAAAAGACTGGGCTGTTGGTAAGTTTACGCAATCTGCTTCACATATTCCCTGTGTTTTTGCACTACTTTTTTCCCCACTGCCACCATCTTTGTGGCCATGCAGCAGACATGTCATGACAACAAAGGTGGCAGCTGTGTAAAGAAAAGTAGTGCAAAAAAAAAAGTCTGCATAAATGGGGAGGGGAAATGTGTTGTTTTAACTAATTAACTACCTAACCGAGAATTAACCGAGAAAAAAAAAATCAGATTAGAAAGAAACGTTAAAATTTAATGATATAATTATTTTTGATAAAAATCTACACTCTCAAAATCTACAACTCTACCTAACCTGAATTCTAAGTCAGTACCCCCAAATCAAGCATAAAGTCCCCCTTTACTTCAGCAAAAATTTATCCTTAAATTTTGCCCCCCCACCCCAAACTAGAGCATAAATCTTCAAGGCTATAAAATCTATGACCTAACACCTAACATGTGTTAGTGTGCTATAGTTACAAACTGTACTGTACTTAGAAAATCATAAATTTGAAGAATAAAAAGATGAAGACAATATTTTAAATATTCATATAATGAAAACTCAGATTACAGTTTAATCAAATACACTTTTACACACTTTATTGACGGTTCCACCAAAAATCAAAAGATGTCTGAAAAATCAAATTTCATTTTCCAAATGCCGACAAAATTACCTCTCTTTTGAAATATTTTAATTAACCACCCAATGAAATTTTAAAAGGCAATCAATCAAAAACATTCCATCCGGATGCTAATATTAAAAAAAGAAAAGCTAACTCTCCATGAATAAACAGAGGTTAGAGGATCCTACACAGAAGCTCAAAGTGGCGCAGATTGCGTAAATTTACTAGGTGGTTTTTAGAGGGTAGGACTAAATTTGGTAAATAAGCAAAAAACATTCAAATTTAAGGATTATTTTTCTGCAAAAACCTGGTAAACCTAAAATCTATCACTCTATTAAACTGAAAGCTAGCAAGAAAATCAGTCCTCCTAACACAAATGTAAATCTTCAAACATAAAATCAGTCTCCCTAACTTGAACATTAATCTTCAAACATATATCTATCTCTAGACCTAACCTGAATCCTAAAACCTTGTGTTTGTGTGCTACAGTCACACACTAATGAGAAAATCGTAATTTTGAATAAAAAACTTAAAAAAATAATGCTCTAAATAATGAAAACCCAACTTACAGTTTCATTGAATACACTTTTACACACTTGATTACAGGTTTCACCATAAATAAAATCCAAAGCTTATCAATAAAGTCAAAATCAATTCAACTAATGATCAGGATGGAAAAAATGGTTACTTTGTTTTCAAATACCAGTATTAATTAACCTCGCTTTGATACATTTGTTTAAAAAAAAACATTCCATCGACATACTCATTTTTAAAAAAAAGAATAGTTAACTGTAATAACAATCAGCACCTAAACAAAGGGGAATTCACTCATCCACAAACTCCAGAAATTCAGTTCAGTTGGTGCCTAAAGGGGGTAAAGTGGGATCTGCTTTGACAATAGATGAACAAAGAGAACTTCTTTGACTTAAACATTAGGTTAATTCAGAACTTCTAACACATACGTTTTTGATTTCTAATTCTTCAATGTTTCTTGTTTTATTTTGTCTGCTGAAAAAGGGATCTAGTCAAAACAAAATATATCTTGAATTGTCCTGTCTTTTCATTTCAAGCCTAAACATATCTTGTTTTAATATTTCCTTGAAGGCAGTCCCCCATATATTACATTTATTATTTAGAGTTTATTGCAAAGTTGATATGTCACTATAAATTATATTTGGTATGACAGATATAAAAAAAAAATGTCCTTACCAAATTAATATTTATATTATTGACATCCACAGTCATATTTTGTAACAGACTATGATCCTACAATAGAAGACTCTTATACAAAGCAGTGTGTCATAGATGAACACGTGGCCAGACTAGATAGTAAGCTGTGATTGACATAGAAATCTCCATCGTTTTGAAATTAGTTTATTACTATGCTTTTTCTGCTTTTAAGATTTTTGATTGCCTGTTATGTATGTTTCTTTTTATTTTTGGTGAGCTGTTTTGATACATTCCTGATATAAATACGTAAAACTATACATGTTTTAAAATATTTTTTAAGATCTTAAAAGAAAATACAAATGAAATTGAATATTTTTTAAAAAAAAGGCTTAAAATTTCTTTTTCCAGTTCTGGACACAGCTGGCCAAGAAGAATTTAGTGCAATGCGAGAGCAGTATATGCGCTCTGGAGAAGGTTTCCTATTAGTATATTCTGTTATTGATAGGAGCAGGTATGACAATTTTTATTTCATTCATTTTAAATTTTTTTGCAGAACATTGCAAGATAAAAATGTTAAACAATTTAAAATGCTGAAGCAGCAAATCAAGACTACTGCTTGTTCATTGTCTCTCTAAATTCCTGCCATTGATTATATACCTTTTAAAAAATTAGTCAATAATTTTTTTTGAATTTTTTAATTTAAATTTTGAATATTTGTCATATCTAGCAGAAAACAATCTTTGGCATTATCAAAAATAAGAGGTAACAATCTTAGCAATTGGAAATCAATGTTCATTAAAATTTTTCAAATGCACTTTGATGGTCACATTAACAAATATGTATTTACAAAGTTTACAAAGTATAATTATGATGAGATACATTTGAGTAATTTTAGTAATATTCACATTTTTTTTTTTGGAGATAGAAATTATTTAAAATTGTAAAATACATATTCTCTATCCCTGTTTTTATTTTCTAAATTTGAAAGTTACCTTTAATGCTCATTTGTATCCTTTTCAATCAAACAGTTTTGAAGAAATCTTCAAATTCCATAGACAAATTTTAAGGGTCAAAGACAGAGATGAATTTCCTATGTTATTGGTAGCTAATAAATCTGATTTAGATTCACAGCGAGTGGTAAGTAGCAGAGTTTAACTGCCTCAAACATTTCAATTTTGTGATATAAAGTAAAAAGTAAATAATTTTTTACATTGCTGGCTCTCTTAATTTTTAAATGAATGAAATAGCAAAACGAGGTATGTGGAAGCTTGAATAAGATAACAGGACAAAAAACAATAAGTTTCGGCATAAAGCCTTCCTCAGCCAACAGTAGAAATGAAAATATAACAAAAAAACAGAGCACAGTAGACAACTCAAGAAGTTTTAATTTTTAACTGTGTCAAAAATATTTTTGTGGATTATCTTCCGTGAGGTTGAGAACTATTAGCTATACAGATTTAGTACTTTATAGAAATCATATTTAACACTATTTATTACATTATATTTGTGCAAACTATTTATCATGTTATATCATTTGGAAAAATGGTCAGTTCAACACATATGTGTCCTAGGCAAGGAAGTACTTTTGTTTATGTAGTATAAGATTTGATTATTTAGTCATTGGGTGTTAATGTTGTTGCCACTGTGGTTGTTTTATTGCAGGTATCCACAGCTGAAGGCCAAGAACTAGCAAATAACTTAAAGATACGTTACATGGAAGCCAGTGCCAAACATAGGCTTAATGTTGATCAATCATTTTATGAACTTGTTAGAATTGTAAGGTAGGAGGAATATTTGCTTGTGATGACAGTATAACTGGCAACTATAGCATTTTTATAACAAATTTCAAATATATTTTATTTTCGAGGAATGTATACATAGAGTGAGGACTATGTTATCTCAGTATGTGGTAAATTTTTCAATTACGCAACATTTACAAAAAAATTTTAAACAAGCACAGCTTCACAGTCAATAAGAATTTAAAACTAATTTTTTTATAATTTTATTGTATTTCAACAAATTAATTCTAGTAACTTTTAAAATACATTTCCAGTAGTTATATTTTAACAGTTTTTGGTTTTTTTTGTTGCTTTTTTACAGGACATTTCAAGAGGAAGAAAGGCCGGCAGTTAAACCCAACAACCGCAAACGCAAGAAATGTACAATTCTGTGATAGCTTTATTACCTTGGTAAACAGCTTCTTCATCCTTCTACTATTCTTTTATTCACATGCTTTCCAACACGCGAGTCAAGTAACATACTACCCGGCCTTTTCAGAGTCAAGAATGTAAGGGTGCTGGAGACTGTATTTGTTTGTGATCATACTCAACTACAACTAATTAAGCGCAGGTTTGTCGTTTCAGTGCTAGAAACTCTTTTTTTCTAAAAGCATTTCTTGAATCAATAAGTACTGCAGCCAGTTCCTTGTCAGTGCAAAGAATAAAAGATCGTTTAGTTGAAGAAAAAAATTATTCCCTGTATTTGAATCAAATCAGACCACAAAAAGATGCACCACAATAGTATTTCCTAAACCACAAATCAATGATTGACATTTGTTATTTAAAATATCATGCCTTTGGAATAGAACACTTCGAGTGTTTTGCGGGATATTTTATGGTGTATTTTCTGTGGGTTTTGTCGAAAAGGATCTTAAGTTCTCACATGTAAATTTATTCACTCTACTGAAGTGCCGTAATTATTAAAATGCTTTGATAAGTACCTCTTTTCTTCAGTATCAACTCCTATTAAAAATAAATAATTTAATGATTCTTATTAAAAAATTTTTTTCTTAATACATTATGTATTTGATATTATAATTTTCATTCCCTAAGTGGATGTCTAAAACAATGAAACCACTAGACCTTATAGTGGAGTGTTTCTGCTGTCTGGTGGACTTAGTTACTATACTACACAAAACTATGGTATCGAGCATCCCCCCCAATACTTGTTTAAATAAAGCATGTTTGGAGTTCAGTGCACTTCAAGCTCTGTGCTTTTGTCTATTTCTGCAGGAACTTTGTGGTCTATGTGTTCACTAATTCAAATTGTACTACTACTATATATAAATATATATAATATATTTATACACATATAAATACACACACATGTATATTTATATATTTATGCATCAGTGAGATCAAAATGAACTGGTTTGACCTTTCTTCTATTGCCTTGCTTGTGACAAGTATTATTTAAAAAAAAATATTTATGCTTAAATGAATGATAACACTGTGAAGAGTCTTTTAATTGTGCCTGGAACATTAAGACAGGTGTTGAAACCTAGTTTTGAGCCCATCGGCCAGTTCAGCGTGAAATAAAGACTTTCCCCAGAGACTCTAGTACACATTCTAATTCAACACATTGTCAGATTTTTTAGTAGAAATAAAAAGCACGCACTAATAATCATAGCCCCATTCTACTTCCTTGTTTAGAATGAAAGAAATTTTTTTTTGTTTGGTCCTTATCTATGTAGTAATTAAAGAAGTGTGTAGTGGTAGTAAACAGTTATTTAAAACTACCTGCACAATTTTTGCACTAAATAAAACAGCTTAGCTGAGTCTTTGGAGTTGAAAGCTTGCCGAATTTCCCAGTTGAAACTATAATTTTAAGATAGCATTTACTCTCTCCATGACATGACTTTGTTTGAACAGTTCTTAAGTGCCAATCGTTAGCTTGCAAAGGATAGTCTAATTAGATATTTTTCTGTCAATCCTTCTAAACTGCTAAGCTTATATTTTTGTGAAAGTGCACACTTAAAAATATTAACAGATTTTTAAAGAAGGTTTGCTACAGAATATGTTTCAATTTAAAGGCAAAATGTACAATTTACAGTGTCATTTCACCTTGTCATAATATACAATTGCAACAAAAAAAATGTATGTATTTTGTTTTTGTGTAAAATAATAACAAACCAATGAAATTATTGTTTTTATTGACTTACCTGTACATACTTTTGGTGTTCTTTTCTATTTGAAATGTAATCATTTTTATGAACCTTTTTGTATTTATAACTATTTATTGGTCTTTAGAAAGATTTTTTTAAAATTTAAGTAAGTTCATCTACATACATTTGGTGAATTAGATCTAAATTTGTATAAATTGAGTGAAACATTCTTAAATGTGCGTGTGTGTGTGCTTACTTTTGCCAACATTTTTAAACCTAAATTATATCTGAAACATATCGTGCAATTTTTAAAAACTAAACCCAATTTAAATAATATAATTTTTAAATTGGCTTAAAGAGAGAGGTACTTGAAATCATGTAGGAAAGCCTTTCAAAATGAACATTGCTCTATTCGTTCATTTATAAATAGTCTATTGTTTAATGACATATTAAAAAGCACTACTCTTGATTTTTAGATTTAGTTCCCCACGTGAACCTTTCATTTGCTATGAAATTTTGGATCACTAAAACGACAGGCGTTTGCTGGAATGCCTCCATTCAATTTTTTGAAACCTTTCATTTTGCCAGGATAAACTGCGTTTGATTCATATTTATGAGCATTATTTAAATTTTTCTTCAAACTTAAAACAAATAGCTTAAGCAGTATTAATTAAACAGATGATCTGTATCAATACTAGTTATTGGATGATCAGCAGCTGCTACCAAATGTTTGGTTTTTACTGTTCAGAGAATGACTTATGATTTGAACTAGGAAAAATGTTTGTTTTTTTGGGGAGCGAGGAGTAATTGAGCAATCAGAACTTTTATTGTCCCTTGCTCCAAGGTGACATTGTCATCAAACAAATATGTTGTTAGGTATTACATTTTCTCTAATATTTGTATATCCTAACTTTTAAAGCCAGATTTTGAGAAATGACATGAGCTTTTTCAGTTTACTTTTACTGTGGAAAGTCATTGTTGCTAGATGTGATAAGACTTTGATGCCAAACTGACAATGTCCAAGCTTTAGTAAGCCATTATAATGTGAATTAACCATGTTTTTTCCATTTATTCTTCTCTTAAATAATCTGTTCTGTGTTTTCCTGAGTTCTAGTCATATTGTATTGAACATACTTTTGTTGATGTGAAATGTTCTCTGTACTTGTTACAACAAAATTGTTTGTAAGGTATTCAAACAATGGTGCAACTGATTTTTATAGAAATTATAACTTGTACACATGTACATGTCAAGGCAATTTTGCATGCTTATTAAAGCTCACTATGGTTTCTTTAATCATTATTGTCCAGCTTGAGCCCTTTAAAAAGCATACGTTCATCAAATACCAGCTGTGCCCTTAGGGGACAGGATACTTATACAAGCATTAGTTGTCACCAGACCTCCAAACCTGTACTGACTGCTGTTGTATACATCTGCAGTTTTTGTCATCATTCTATTTATATCTCTGGTGTGAAAGCTGTGTAATTGAGATTTATTTATACCCCTGTGATCCACAACGCCTGTGGATTAGCCAATCCTGACAGATTGTTTTGGTCACTTGTAACACCCCTGAGGCAACTTTCCAAATGAGGCTGTTAACATAAATGCTTCAACTTGTACATTGCAACATTTTTAGCTCCCTTAACAGTATATGTCAAATTTACTATCCATTAGTTGGGGTCAGTATTTAAGCCTTTCAATGTGATGATTTTTGTTCAACCGTGGTGTGAGTGCTCTGCATGGCAGGCCTTTTGCGCAGCGACATAGCTAACATGAGTGAGAAAAATTCTTTGTTCAACTAAAAAGTTTTTCCCCCAAAAACTAGCTTCAACTTCAATGGACCTCAGATGAAAAATGCTGCAATTGGTAAAAAGTTTACTAAGATATTAATGTTGAATAATTATTCAAAAAATGTCACAATGTCTAATTTGATGGACCTAGATTGAGGCACACTCACCCAATATCAGTAGTGTTCCTGTATAAGTGATTTGAACTCTTGTTCCATTGGGGAAATTTTTACAAGTTGTATTTCTCTTTAAACAATTCATTTTCCAGATTTGGCTGTCAACCGCATTTTTAATTGTCATTAAGATTTATTACATTTCTAAATGAATAAACTCAATGTATGGTAGGCATAGATTAAAATTTAAAAATAATTTTTATTTTTCTGTGGCCAAAAAGTGTGGCATTAAGTATTTAATATTGACCAGAAAAATAGATTTTTATAAAGATATTGCTGTAGATATTTCTTAGTTCTTCTGATATGTAAATATAGCTATGCGCATTATCTTTTACATGGTAACCAATCAAAATCTGATGACTTTTGAAAAACTTTTGTTAATGTTTCATTCTTAAAAACAAGTTTTGAGCTGTTCAAGGTCGTTATGAAGACACCTGACTGAGATGAATGGTCATTTGATACATATTTATTTGTTTGACTTGTGTTTTGGGTGGGATGATGGTCATGATGTATTAGATAATCAAAATTTCAGGCTGGGCAATCGGTTTTTATATCAATTATTAACTTTAAGATGTTCTTCATGATATTTTAAAATTGTCTTTATTTTTATTTTTTTTATTTTTCTCTTGTCAAGTAAAATAAAGGTATAATTAATTTTAGGTTAGATTAAAATCACACACAACCACAATACATCTTAACCTATTTTATTAAATCTCTATATACTTCATAATATATNAAGGAAAAGAATATTTAGTATCACATATGATTGTTAATTTTTAATAATCTTCACACAAAAATGAAAATGCCTATATTTTTGACTACATTTATTCTGAAGTCCATTTTATTATGTTTTATTTCATATTTCTGTTTTATTTTCATTGCTTTGTAATGTATTTTTTTTTTTTTTTTAATCTTAGGCCATATTATTTGTGATCTAATATATGAGAACTTTTCACAGCTATATTTGGTCTTTCTAAAAACAATATTTAGGGTTAGTTCGAGCCTTTGATGTGTTGAGTGAGTGTTGTTACCATGTTTCAGTTCATTATTTTGCCATTTACATCTCACGATTACTCAAGATTATCTCTAATGTTAGTTTTCTTGCTTCTATTGTCAATCTATTGGAATGTAGTCAGTTCAGTTCTGCCCATCTGAACATCTCTTTCTTTGCAGTTTTAGTTTGCTTGCTGTCAACACTGACCCACTGCTCACATAACTGTATCAGCAGGACTAGTTGACTTTGTTCGAGTCATTTAGTCTCAGCAGAAATTGACTTTGTTCAAGTCATTTAAATCTAGGTCTCACCAAAAAGATCGTTGACTCAGGTACACCACATGTGACATGCACTTAATTAACCAACTCCAAATTTAGTGATGTAATACCTGAAAAGAATTAAGCGTTTCCTATTGTGACTGCTGCACAGTAATGATCTGAAAACGGCAACATTATTTATATCATACACCAGACATAGTTATTTTTGAGGTCCATATAATACAGTTAATTGAGCTATTCACTTTGGCATTTTCAAAATCAAATTTGTACAAACACAAGGGAAATGAAAGTGGATTAAGAGAAAATGAAATAATATGATTGCATTTTTTGCTGTTATTTTCCTCTTGGCTGCATGTCCAATTTGTCTTGTTTCAGCATAGAATATAGAACATATAATTTATGCTTATATTTAAAAACTTCCCAAATGTGTGTACATTATGTGTATAAAACCTTCTGTGCATTCCTCACTTCATATTTTAATCAACCCAGCAAATTGTATTCAGTCAATTTACAAGAACTTTTTAACACCACCACTCCTCAAGCTTTTCAACTCACAAAGTAAATTGTGGACAGTGGGGGACACCACCCCCCCCCAACCCCCCAATAAAATATGTGTACAAAGATGACGGAATCAACTGTACAAGTAACAGTAAACAATGTGGCTTAATAATATAGTGTTTACGTAATTTGATGTGAGGGCTACTGTTACATATAAATGCTAGTCCATTTGATGGTCTTTTGTAGCAGAAAAACATTTGATTTATCTGTAACATGGTTTGAAGATGCCTTTTTTTTTTTAACCAATGTGTCAAGTAGAAATTTAGCTCTAGTGTGAAAGGTAAATGTTTACAATTCTCTTCTTATGATAAAGTCCAGAATGATATCCTTGAAACTCCAATGTTCTCTGGTTGACCATGGGGGGTATAAACCAAGCCAAATATGTGTTAGTCATAAGTTCAATCCAGCCGTTTTATCCACTGCAATATGCTACTCTATTATTTATCAAGTGTGCTAAGCTTATTGCTCATGACAAAATCTACTAACCATTGGTGATATATTAATTTATTCATCGTATTTCTTTTTTTTTTTAATGTGATGTATGATTTTGATTGCGTTTTAAAAAAAAAAAAAATTTCCCAAGTTCTGTAGGGAAATTGTACCCGGAGTGTGGATAAGTTACCTTTTAGAACTATCCAGGATGTAGAAGACAGGATCCTGATCCTGCCCGAGGGTTGACTTCATGATACTCACTAGAAAGCAGAAACAGTCTAACCCAGGTTTTAACTGAAGNGTGCTAAGCTTATTGCTCATGACAAAATCTACTAACCATTGGTGATATATTAATTTATTCATCGTATTTCTTTTTTTTTTTAATGTGATGTATGATTTTGATTGCGTTTTAAAAAAAAAAAAATTTCCCAAGTTCTGTAGTGAAATTGTACCCGGAGTGTGGATAAGTTACCTTTTAGAACTATCCAGGATGTAGAAGACAGGATCCTGATCCTGCCCGAGGGTTGACTTCATGATACTCACTAGAAAGCAGAAACAGTCTAACCCAGGTTTTAACTGAAGCAAAACTGTCTGTTATTATGGCGTTATACGGGGAGGAGAGTGACACACTGACCCATCTGTAGTGTTTGACATAAACAGGGAGGAGAGTGACACACTGACCCATCTGTAGTGTTTGACATATACAGGGAGGAGAGTGACACACTGACCAATCTGTAGTGTTTGACATAAACAGGGAGGAGAGTGACACACTGACCCATCTGTAGTGTTTGACATTTGACTACTGACTGACATTTGCTCATCTGCTTCATTTGTTCCTGTTGATACATTTATTGAATGAGATGTGTTTGCATGCTTGTGAAGTGAGTGTTTAAATGCTTGTGAAGTGAGTGTTTAAATGCTTGTGAAGTGAGTGTTTAAATGCTTGTGAAGTGAGTGTTTAAATGCTTGTGAAGTGAGTGTTTGCATGCTTGTGAAGTGATTGTTTAAATGCTTTTGAAGTGATTGTTTAAATGCTTGTGAAGTGAGTGTTTAAATGCCTGTGAAGTGAGTGTTTAAATGCTTGTGAAGTATTGCTTTTGTTTTGCTTGTTTTCATATTTTATATGTTCATATTTAAAAAAATAGACATGTTGATCAACAAGTCACTTTTCTTCTCTCTTTCTGTAAATCTTAGCATCCCTTCTAGTTTGTTAAGTGTCTATTAATAGACTAAGCTAACACTGCTATTCTTTCCTATACTTTTTGCTAGCAAATTTCAATTTTGTGTATCACAAAAGCATTTCATTGAGAGAGTCATGTTGATAACTGGAACTAAGTATTAGAATAACCAAAATTGTTTGCACAAATGCATAATTTGTACATTTCCCTTTGCAGACTTGCTTCATCCTTGTGAGAATAATAGCTCAGTATTTTAGCAATTTTTTAGAAATATATGTATCTGCTCAAAAGAAATAACCTTATTTTGCATTGTCAAAAGTCTGTCCCATTGCCGTCTGTGGATAAGAATGTTTTCCTTGTTTGACAAACCATGTTCATTTCATGCTTTGTTCTGTTGTTTTACTGGCTAAACCCGCTTTTAGGAGTAGTGGCGCTCAGGTCAAGTCAAGTTGAAGGCTCTTCATACTTTCGTTTGGCTTGTTATTGAGAGATGTGACATTGTAAAACAGAACTTGAGATATAATCGTTTTTTTTTCTCCATGTGGTAGATACAATGTTTACATAAAAGCCATTCGAGTCTTAGACATTTAAACCAATGCCTGTATCATAATAATTATTTGTCTATTAAACACAATATTTAAAAAAAAGTTATAAAGAAAGTTAATGAGTACTACTATTTAAAATGATGAACAAATGAAATAAAAATGAGTATTGTGCTCTGGAGCATTACAATGTCATTTATGTGTGGTCTTTCTTTATATTATATATATATTAGGATATATAATAAACATAGAAAACATAATAATTTTGTATGCACCGTTACATTTCCATGTGCACAAGATTCTTCTGTTAAAGTTAAAGGATAGTGTTGATGTGATTGAATACTTGTTTATAAAATGTTGACGTGTACAGTGGTGTGTTGCTGTGACTAAATGCTTGTGTGTAGAATGTTGACGTGTACCTTGACGTGTACAGTTATGTGTTGCTGTGACTAAATGTGTGTGGAATGTTGACGTGTACAGTGGTGTGTTGCTGTGACTAAATGCTTGTGTGTAGAATGTTGACCTGTACAGTGGTGTGTTACTGTGACTAAATGTTAGTGTGTAGAATGTTGACGTGTACCTTGACGTGTACAGTTATGTGTTGCTGTGACTAAATGTCTGTGTGTAGAATGTTGAAGTGTACAGTTGTGTTGCTGTGACTAAATGTTTTCTTTTAGAATGTTGACGTGTTCAGTGGTGTGTTGATGTGACTAAATGCTTGTGTGTAGAATGTTGACGTGTACAGTGGTGTGTTGCTGTGACTAAATGCTTGTGTGTAGAATGTTTGCGTGTACAGTCGTGTGTTGCTGTGACTAAATGCTTGTTTGTAGAATGTTTGCGTGTACAGTGGTCAGTATTAAAAAACTTTGGTGGCATTCCTTTATTTTATGGTTATTTTTTAATAAGTTACTTCCCTTTGCTTATTCATGGATGCTAGACGGTACAGTTGTAAAAAATTCACTATTGTGTAAAGAAATTTCATCTGTCAAAAATGTCCCTTATGTGAATAGACTGTACAGTTGTGAGAGAGGAGTCGTATGTATAGGCAATAATTTCAAAGATTTCTCATGTTTGTTTAGACAGAGACAACAAAGCTATTTAAACTGTCACGTCTCATTGCACCTAGTGCCCATCTGATAGACCATCAACCATCCTGATGTGAATATGACATTGGTATGCACATGTGTGATGGCTTTGTCCACATAACTTACGGTTGTATGTCCATGACGGGAATGCGTACATGACGATAATATTTCCCTTTAGCTTAACCCCTTGCAGGATTTACTATTTTATTTACTGTGATGAGGGACCCCGGTGTCTGTTTAATTTTAAGAGCCAAAGTACATTAACTTGACTTTGTTCTAAGCTCTCTCCTTGTCTCTCTCTCCTTCTCTCTCTCTCTCTCTCTCTCTCTCTCTCTCTCTCTCTACTTTGTACATTTCTAATGTCGCTATTTACCAGGCTATTTCCAATGATTTTCTGTGTCATGATGTTTTTACAAGAATAAAGCCCCCTTAACACCTTGGAAGTGTCCTGTCATTGAATGCGTGGATGGAAGTCACGGGGCCGCAAGTTGACATAGGTCTCGCATATATATACATATATTATATATATATATATGTATGTATAATTCAATATATATAACTCAATATATATATATCATCAATAGCCTAACACTTCATTGTGATTTCATTCCGTAAATCTTGAATTATTTCCCCTAGAAATGAATTCCTTTACTGGAACTACTTCCCTTTCAATTGAATTTGAATTATTTCCTTTAAATTTGAATTCTTTCCTCTAAACATGAGTTGTCTCACTCAAGTCTTGAATTCTTTCTTTACACTTACCCTTCTCTACATGATGCAAAGCGTTACAGAATCGCTCGGTTATATCTATCAATGGAATATATAGCAGATTTAACAAACGGGTGTGGAACAACTGAATAACTCTGAACTCACTGAAAAAAAAAAAAAAACCTAGGCAAATGTGCTCACTATGCTCCTCTATGGGCAATGAAGTCTGGACCGCATGCGCCAAGCCACTGCTTCACCCTTAGATGCCCCGCTGCGCATTCAATGGCTGGACGAATTGTCTAACTCAGAGAATCTGGAATGGCCACAATGGCTAGGCCATGACAAGAGAATTCTGAAAAGCCGTATTCCAAAAGACCTGCTGTATGAAGAACTCAGGGAGCCATATCAGATGGTCGGAGAACAGAGGGAGCCATATCAGACGGTCGGAGAAAATAGAGAACCATATCAGATGGTCAGAGAACAGAGGGAGACATATCAGATTATCGGAGAGCCCAGGGAGCCATATCAGATGGTCGGACAACTCTGGCAGCCATATCAGATGGTCGGGCAACTCTGGCAGCCATATCAGAAGTTTGGAGAACTCAGGGAGCCATATCAGATGGTCAGAAACTCTTGCAGCCATATCAGAAGGTCGGAGAACCCAGGGAGCCATATTAGAAGGTCGGAGAACTCAGGGAGCCATATCAGAAGGTCGGAGAACTCAGGGAGCCATATCAGAAGGACGGAGAACCCAGGAAGCCATATCAGAAGGTCGGAGAACTCAGGGAGCCATATCAGAAGGTCGGAGAACCCAGGGAGCCATATCAGAAGGTCGGAGAACTCAGGGAGCCATATGAGATAAAAATAAAAGAAATATGAACTCTTCTGGCTGATGAGCAATAGGGAGAATGGGATTCCAAAAATCAGAGGATGTTCGAAACGAGGTCACTGCAGAAAAAGAGCACTACGGAATGTCAAAGAAAACACATTTTAAGACTACTGGACTGCGATACAACTTTAAAATAGATAAAGATGACGTAATTTTTGTAAATAAAACAACATGTTAAACTTTGATGATGATTATACAAAATACAAATATGGACGTCTCTGCACATTCCTTCATCAGATATTTTTTGAAGTTTCTAGAAAGTTCCAAACGAGTGTCCCGGGTCTTACACGTATTTCCCCTCACAACAGCCAAAGCTGCACAAGTAGGCCCCAAGTTATAGTGCAAGGTTCTACTAAATTATTGCATTTTCCAACAAGGCCAAGCTTGTGAACATTCGTTGCATAATCCCTTTTAAAATAGCGGTGCATTTCAAACGAATAAAATCCTCATGTATTTGTACAGGTGGGTGTCCAATTTTATTTTAAAATACAAGGATATAATACCTCTTGTGTTTTTCCAAACAATTTTTGTTGGACAATTTGTATAATTTAGTTTGTTCGTCATGCAGCCTAAAGTTATCACTGCCATCAAATCTGAAAGACTGAGGTCCTTGGTAGGAAGTTGGGGGGGAGGGGGGTGTGGAAGTAAAAGGTTACATTGCAACACCTTTGCCATTTCCTCCCATTTTAATGGGATCTATTTGAAAATAACTTGAATATTTATCTGCTTAATTTGTCTATTTCACCTAACTTATGTATCACTTATAACTAAAACGCTTCTAATAAGAGTTATGATAAATCTGGGTTTTTATGGAAGAAAATTTTACTTGGTAATTTTGCGAAGTCTTTTGACAGTTTCCTAAATCTACGTCACATTGTGACGGGCGGATGCTACACACCCCCTCTCCTCCCTCATCTTTAAAAAAAAAAAAGAAAAAAAAAAATAATAATAATTTTTTAAAAAAAAAAAAAAAAAAAAAATCTGGGTTTTTATGGAAGAAAATTTTACTTGGTAATTTTGCGAAGTCTTTTGACAGTTTCCTAAATCTACGTCACATTGTGACGGGCGGATGCTACACCCCCCCTCTCCTCCCTCATCTTTAAAAAAAAAAAAGAAAAAAAAAAATAATAATAATTTTTTAAAAAAGAAGAAAAAAAAAGACACACCCCCCACCCCCGAACATACATATTCCAATTTTAAAAAAAAATGTCACAAACTTAAAACTCATAATGATTTTTTTACAATTTTTTTTTATTTCGTACTGTAAGTAACAGTAACATTGAAAAAATGAGAAGCAAATAGGGATGACTATTTCATACATTCAAGTTTCTTCAATTTATTTCCAGCCACACGCAAGAACTTTGCAGGAAATAGGATAGCTTCCCAAAACATTTGTGTTTCTTTGTAAAAAATAAATCAAACTCGGAGTCTTAAAGCACTTTTAGAATTTTGATTGCAGGAAAATAACTTGCAAGAATAAAAAAAATTGGTATTTGAGAATTAATTGAAGATTTTCTAAATTACAAACGATATTTTTTTAATGATTCAGCCAAGTGTTTTACTGTCGCACCGTTTAGGGCAGATGTGAGAAATTAACCCACGTACAAAGATGGAAAAAAAACCCACCAAAACTTTAAAATAAATTAAATTGTAAAATTGTCCACTAAGTATCCAATAAATATTTTGCGTGCCCATCCATAATATTTGAGACGTTTACTGAAAAAATAAATGAGTTATCGGCAAGGTATTATTCATTAAAAAAAAGTGGAGCTACAAACGATGTATCCATTCATAGTCAGCGGTTAACAAAGCCACAGGACGGTCACAAATGTGATGGATATTTTTTTGCTACACCCCGACTTACTACAAGTTTATTTCAGAAAACTATGACTGACTGACTGACTGACCAACCCGCCAGGACTGACTGAAAAACCCGCCAGGACTGACTGACTGACAGCCTACCAGGACTGACTGACCAACCCGCCAGGAATGACTGACCAACCAGCCAGGACTGACTGACCAACCCGCCAGGACTAACTGACCAGCCCGCCAGGACTGACTGACCAGCCCACCAGGACTGACTGACCAACCCGCCAGGACTGACTGACCAACCCGCCAGGACTGACTCACCAGCCCGCCAGGACTGACTGGCCGATTGACAAACCCACCAAGACCAACTGAATTCAGTCCGAGTTCCAGCCGTTGGACGGCTTGTTGTACTGGTGGATGTAGAAGACGAGGCACGTGCACAGCAGGGTGATGAACACGAGGACGATGTCCACCAGCCATTCTCCCAACACGCGATCCGCATGGACCGTGGGTTGGGGGGGCATGTTGAACTGAGTGACCCTGCTCAACAGATGGCGATGTTTCGCCGCCACACTTGGTCGGATGTCATTGACCGTGACCTTAATTCTGTGCTGACGTCTCGACAACGCCTGTGACGTGTCCTCGCCGCTCATTTGGGATCCTATTTGGGATCCTACTTGGGATCCCATTTGGGATCCGAAAGGTGTCGAGTTCATTGAGACGGTTGTGCCAGACATCGCTGTGGACCGTTCTTTGGGGAAAATCGTCTTCTTACATGACAGGAACGTGCACACACTCGCCGCCGGCCGACATATTTTATGGGCACCGTCTTCCTCGCCTTTTACAGGTGTGGGATCTTCCTCTTCGTTTTCGGTCGTTTTTTCCGGTTCCGTTTTGGTTTCTTCACAGTTGACCTCATCCTGACCGGTATCAGTGGACTGTGGCGTGAGCTGAACCGCTTTGTTCTTACGGAATGTGAAGCAGTGGGACACGAAGGCCTCCCACCGGTCGTTATTAGGAGGACGGACGGGTGGCTGAGGCGTGACCCGAGTCGTCGAGGTGTCCGAATGGGACGAATCCGACACCTCAAAGAACCGGGAGGGCCTCAGTCTGTCCAGCATGCTGAGAGGGTGACAGTCGTGGGAGTATTTCGCAAACGGTGTTTTAATTCTTTTGCTCAAATCCGGCTTGTCATTGTCAGTGGCTTGCACTGCTTCCGGCCCGGCCCTTCTCTCCGTCTCGTCCGATAGAACTCTTGGATTGCGAATGGTCTTTGCCATGACGCTCGTGTCATCGCTGACTGACGCCACGTCGTTCCACGGCGTCATATCTTCGTCCCGCTGAAAAACTGAGTATTCTGACTCACGGCTTTGGCTGCGGAAGGAAGCATTGCCGAAATGCTCGACTTGGTAAATTTTATTGACAGACCTAGACTTACGTTTTCCTTTTCCCTCGTGCGACACACTTAGAGGTTTTGGCCTCAGTATCATTTTCTTATCAACCGATTTGGGTGGTTTTTTCTCCGTGCTCAGATGCACCTCGCTCTTGTTGCTAGATGACTTTCTTTTCCTCGACGTCGCAGACTTGGCCCTCAGACTGGGAGACTTGCTCATCCTACGTAAATGTTTTCCCGCCATAGATCTGGTCACGGGCGATTGCTTGACGTTAGAGTCGCAACGTGTCACCTGGATGCCCATCTCTCTACGCTCGGATGCGATACTTGTCTTCCCCGCGTCATAGACAGACCCTCTCTCCGACTTCGGCCCATCGGCTCGTTCTCTTAACGCGTTCTTTGACTTCTGTCCGCGGTGGGCCTCGTGGGGGGTGTTTTCTGCATGAACTTGCAAGTTGGAGTGGGAAGACAAAGATCGCTTGTCGACGATGGGATGGGAGGCCAGGGAGTCGCCTTGGTGAATCTCAACACTGCCGCTTGATGGATGCCGGACAAGGCTCATGATGGGTGTCTGATTACCTGAAGCTGTTGATGGATATTTGAACATTTCATTTCAGGTGGTCAAATACCAATGAATAATTTGAAATTCTTTGAGCTTACACCTTTATAATATTGATTAATATCCAATACCAGAAGTATGAAATCGGAGTAGCATGATACATTTTCTTTGGTAGAAAAAACATTCTTTGGATATTTGTTAACATTGACATATTGGCATAGGTAAAAATGTGGGTGGGGGAGGGGGGGAGGGGGAGGGGAGGGTGTTTGCAAAGTGTCCGGTCCACACTGAGCGCCACTTTTTCTATTTACAAGTTTTTTCTTGGAAGAGAAGCGGCAACAATCTTGGCCCGCTAAGACTACTACGCCATTGCATTGGCGTTATGCGTATGCATGGACATACTTGGGATATAGAGATATGCATGGGAAAATAGCAGACGTACTATATAAATGAGTAACAACCGGCCTACTGTTACTGTGAAAAGACTGAACTTTTACTGTGAAAATACTGCACTGTTACTTTGGAAAGACTGCACTGCTACTTTGGAAAGACTGCACTGTTACTGTGAAAAGACTGCACTGTTACTTTGGAAAGATTGCACTGTTACTGTGAAAAGATTGCACTCTTACTGTGAAAAGACTGCACTTTTACTGTGAAAGACTGCACATTTACTGTGAAAAGAATGCACTGTTACTGTGAAAAGATTGCACTCTTACTGTGAAAAGACTGCACTTTTACTGTGAAAGAATGCACATTTACTGTGAAAAGAATGCACTGTGATTGTGAAAATTTTGCACTGTTACTTTGGAAAGATTGCACTGTTACTGTGAAAAGAATGCACTCTTACTGTGAAAAGACTGCACTTTTACTGTGAAAGACTGCACATTTACTGTGAAAATACTGCACCTTTACTGTAAAAATACTGCACTGTCACTGTGAAAAGACTGCACGCTTACTGTAAAAAGATGGCACTGTTACTGTGAAGAGACAGCACTGTTGTTGTGAAAATACTGCACTCTTACTGTGAAAAGGCTCCACTCTTAATTTGATTAACATTTATTAGACTGCTTGAAGTTGGTACATTTGTAAGATAAATTGACCAAAAAAAAAATTGTACTACCACAAATGTTGCTTTTTGATGCCATGGCATGCGTGATAGGAACCCTCGTACAAGAAGAACCTATTGAAATTTGCGCTTCATTTGAAATCAGTCCATTTGTTATAGTGGAAACAACCAGTCCTTTTGTTATAGTGGAAACAATCAGTCCATTTGTTATAATGGAAACAATCAGTCCATTTGCTATAGTGGAAACAATCAGTCCATTTTTTATAGTGGAAACAATCAGTCCATTTGCTATAGTGGAAACAATCAGTCCATTTGCTATAATGGAAACAATCAGTCCATTTGTTGTAGTGGAAACAATCAGCCTTTTGCTATAGTAGAAAAATCAGTCCATTTGTTATAGTGGAAACAATCAGTCCATTTGTTATAGTGGAAACAATCAGTCCATTTGTTATAGTGGAAGGAATCAGTCCATATGTTATAGTGGAAACAATCAGTCCATTTGTTATTGTGGAAACAATCAGTCCATTTGTTATAGTGGAAACAATCAGTCCATTTGTTATAGTGGAAACAATCAGTCCTTTTGTTATAGTGGAAACAATCAGTCCATTTGTTATAGTGGAAAAAAAAATCAACAAAAGGAATTTTCACAAACAGTGACGTTGTTAGAGGGTGGGGGGGGCAGTGGACCGCACCGGATGACACCAACCCTCATTAAAACACTGTGAACACATATCCAATGTGCAAGATGTATTCATGCCTTGTTTAAAAAAGGCAACAACTCAATATTAATTAGAATTCATGCGAAAACGTAGTAATCTTTGGAATGTAAAACTTGTATGACATGGACTCTCTACAGTGTTCATCTCGTTATTAAAAATAGTGATATGATCGTGTCACATGTACATGTCATGTGTTCATGTCATTATGTTCATGTCATTATGTTCATTTCACATGTTCAAGTCATGTACCATGACATGTGTTCATGTCACATGCTCGTGTCATATGTTCCTACCATGTGTTATGTCAAATGTTCATGTCATAATTTTACGTCATATAGGTTCATGTCACGTTTCCATGTCATATTTTTGCATTTCATATGTTCATTCACATTCTCATGTCATGTGTTTATGTCAAATGTTATGTTATATTTCACGTCATAGGTTCGTGTCATATGTTCACGTCATATGTTTATTTCATATGTTCATTGGAAGATCTAAATGGAAGGCCACTTTGTTTTTACGTGAAAAGTTTACAATGAATTCTTTAACGTCATTGGCAAGGTAACTCTAGTTTAAGTTATCAATCAAATAAAACCTCTTGGTGGCGATACAGCGCCCTTGATCTGATTGATCTCACTGAAGATCTCCACGTAGTGGATCATGTTCTCCACCACCATGATCAGGTAAGGCAGGCGTTGCATCCGTTCAACCAAGAAGGCATCCTGTCATGGAGAGAAATGAGAAATGGTTCTTTGATAAAACAAGGCAAGAGCATTGCTCATCATAGCTTTAATTCGAAAACTTTCTTGCCGAATTTTAGCGAAAGAAGAGGAAAAAAACAACAAAAGTTGGCTGGGAGTGGGTTGGCGTGTGTGTGTGCGTGTGAGTAAAAAGTTTGGACGGTTTAATGTCATAATATCTTTAATTATTGAAATGAATACGTTGTACTTGGTGTATTTACCGGTCTAGTCAGTGAGGCAAGTAGTCATGTTTGAATGTTTGATTAGAGAAATCGATCGAATTTTTCAATCTACACATTGTTTACACTCACGTGACCAGGCTGTTCTATTTTTAACGGGTTGATGACGTCAAGAACAAATATAGTGGCCAACTTCCGGACGTCCATACCGTTGTGTTCAGCTTGTTCTCCCACCTAGCGGAGGAAAAGGATCGGCCAATCAAATGTTACGTCCGGGGGTGTAGCTGGCCGGGGTTAGGGGGGGGGGGTCATGGGGTCTGGACCCTCCTTCTGGAGTTAAGATACTTTTATAAATGATATTAATCCGATGAGTGCTCAAAGGATGGCTTATGTTGGACCCCCCCCCCCAACCTTGAGGGGGGGGGGGGGGTATGGGGTCTGGACCCTTCTTCTGGAGTTAAGATACTTTTATAAATGATATTAATCCGATGAGTGCTCAAAGGATGGCTTATGTTGGACCCCCCCCCCCCCAACCTTGTCAAAGAAGTCACCAACGCCCCTGGTTGCGTCTATGGCTTAATTATTGTTTTTATTTCTTAACGATTAGTCTATCATCGCTAGAGTGCAATCAGTTCAGTCGTTTCCTAAATGTACAAACAAAGCTTGAGACGATAGGAATGTGTTTTGCCCGCACGTCATGAGGTTAAGCGCTCATAAAAACATCAACAGTTGACTGAGTTTTATCCTTTTTTTTCAAAGTGAACCGTTGCTTAGCGTTAGAGAAATTTATTTTCAAGCATAGGGTACGTCCACATTTTTTTCTAAAACAGAGTAGATTGCCCATGGTGGCCGCCCTACTTTTACCAATTTGGGTTTGCTCCAAAACCATTTTTGTTGTCTCTAAACTCGATTCCAGTAAGTTAAGAAGGGTTAATTAAAGCAGACCCAATAATAGAGTTTTAAAAATAAAATTTATATTTTCACTCTGAAGAATTTCTTCCACCCTCACGTCACGGTGACGTCATCCGAACCCGTGTTTACTTAGCCATGACCATGACAACCACAAATGATATGAAAGCGGAAATGATATGCACTAACCCATTATGCTCTTTTCTTTACGAAAAAAAAAAAAAAATCCTTCGTGGTCGTTCCCCATAATCAGAAAAACTATGACTCGGGCTGAGCCGGGTACTTCCCCGGATAAGTGGAGCCGGCAAACAAAAAAAAAAAAAAACGGAACCGGATCCGGATGTGTTGAAAATAGTTATCTTCCCCTTGGTCTGTAGTGTGTTGCACCCAAGCCCGATGGATAGGAATCTTTTGACATCATTTTGCTGTGCGTACATTTGAACGGAATTAAATAAATAATAATTGGAAACTGACAAGCGATTGGTGAGAAATTACATGTCAGCGACATGAAGCTGCAAAGCTGTGAAAATAATGCTTCTGGTGCAGATTTTGTTTAATTGAGCAAGATGCAAAGCTTCGGTTATGACCATGGTACTGTCGATTTACAATTAATATATTATTTCACAATCATACTGAGTTGCCAAAGTTGTTTTTTTATAGTTTGTGTGTGTATGTGTGTGTGTGGGGGGGTGTGGGTTTTGTGTGGATCGTTTCAAAGTTGTGGAATAGAATTCAATAATATTCAATGATATTAATGTAATTTTACACTCATTTAATAGGCGAAGCCATTGGATCAAGGGTATGTTGGCATCAGAGAAATGGAAGCTGTGACCAGCCACACTAACGCATCTAGCAGCGTTATGTTTAAGGATTAGGGCAGTGGATCTCGACATGTGCTGCACGATCCTTTCGTGGTGGTCACCTGATAAAATGTCAGGAGTCACTTGATAATTTTAGAAATTTGAGGTTGGGTGGGGGTGGTTGCAAAGTGTGCATTTTAATTTGAATTTCTATTTCAAAATCTTAATATTGATTTCACTGACCCGACTAGTTTTTGTTGTTGTTTGTAATAGAACAAAAAATAGGATTCATTTGGTAGATATGAGGCAGAGACAGGTTCAGAAACAGAGACTGACTCAGAGACTGAGACAGTTTCAACACAGAGACTGATTCAGAGAGAGACATATTCAGAGACAGAGACTGATTCAGAGACAGATTCAGAGACAGAGACTGATTCAGATACAGATTCAGAAAAAGAGACTGATTCAGAGACAGATTCAGAGACAGAGACTGATTCAGAGACAGATTCAGAGACAGAGACTGATTCAGAGACAGTTTCAGAGACAGAGACTGATACAGATTCAGAGAAAATATAAATATTTTGGAAGTTAATTTTCATTTTAAAAAAAAATACATTGTTCATTATTTGAGATCCCAAAACCTTCTCTGTTTCATTTACCCTTTTAAACTTAATGATGGCAACTTGTACGTGCAGCTGTGACCAGTTGTGCGAATTTGTCAAAAACTGTGTTATTTTATTAAAACTAAATCCAGGTGTGTGAATTTATAAAAACGTTTCTGGAGATTGACTGACAGAGCAGCCTCTGCAGAACGCTCTTCCATTCGTAGCCGTTATGTCTGTTTCCCTCCAGACCTGTTCAAAATTACAGCACCCAACACAAAATAGCTCTACAACCCCCCCCCCCCCTTTTCCTCAATCCTTACTTCTCCATTTCAAGGTATTATTAGGAGATTGACTGACAGAGCAGCCTCTGCAGAACGCTCTTCCATTCGTAGCCGTTATGTCTGTTTCCCTCCAGACCTGTTCAAAATTACAGCACCCAACACAAAATAGCTCTACAACCCCCCCCCTTTTCCTCAATCCTTACTTCTCCATTTCAAGGTATTATTATGCTTGTAGGACACTACAACTTGGCAAATTGTATAAAGTTATCACAACAACTTGCAAATCTTATAAAGTTATATCATTACAACTTGGCAAATTTTATAAAGTTATCACAACAACTTGGCAAATCTTATAAAGTTATCACAACAACTTGGCAAATCTAATAAAGTTATATCATTACAACTTGGCAAATTTTATAAAATTATCACCACAACTTGACAAATGTAATAAAGTTATCGCTACAACTTGGCAAATGTTATAAAGTTATCACTACAACTTGGCAAATTTTATAAAGTTATCACCACAACTTGGCAAATGTTATAAAGTTATCACCACAACTATCTAAATGTTATCAAGTTATCACCACAAATTGCCTCGAACTGACGATCACAAATCTGTTCGACGTTTAGTTATATTTTTGGATTCACACTAAGAGACACCGAGCCAGCTGCACGAAGTGTCTGATCTGATCTTAGACAGAGACAGATTCAGAGACAGATTCAGAGACAGATTCAGAGACAGAGACAGATTCGAGAAAGGTTCAGAGACTGAGATTGATACAGAGACTGAAAAAGATTCAGAGACAGAGAGAGATTCAGAGACTAATTCAGAGACAGATTCAGAGACACAGACTTACTCAGAGAAAAAAAAACTGATTCAGAGACAGAGACAAAGATTAACTCAGAGAAAAAACCCTGATTCAGAGACATATTCAGAGACAAAGACAGATTCAGAGACAGAGACATATTCAGAGACATAGACTGATTCAGAGACATATACAGATTCAGAGACAGAGACTGATTCACAGATGAGACAGGGACAGATTCAGAGATAGAGACTGATTCAGAGACAACGAATGATTCAAAGACAGATTCAGAGACAGATTCAGAGACAGAGACTGAGTCAGAGACAGATTCAGAGACAGATTCAGAGACAGATTCAGAGACAGATTCAGAGACAGACAGATTCAGAGACAATTTCAGAGACAGATTCAGAGACAGAGACAGATTCAGGGCTGGAACATTTGGAAGCGTGATCTGTTTGTGATTTTATGCGAGTCAAAGACTAATCAGAAGATTTTTTAAAGGTGGTTAGCAATTACACAAAGAATGAACATTGAAATTATTTGTACTTAGAATTATATTTTCTCTTTTATCAATTGACTGGTCTCTGGACCATGACCGTGGTAACGGGGTTGAAGGGGGAATAGGCCTTTGGTGCCTAAGATAAGGGGCGAAACATTCGTGATTATTCATGCAATATATTTAATTAAATATATATACTTTTCAGAAAACTTTGCCCCAAAAGTCATTCTTTGCCCATCGCGCAGTTTTTCCTTGATACGGTCCTGCTCTTGACACCCCATTGATTAGGGACTATTTAAAAGCTTTTTTTTAAATAACTTTTTCCCCCTCACCTTTTTGAGTAATCGCATCATAAAATGAATGATGGCGAAGTTATGTGGCATCGTCTGCCGGAAGTCCGACAGTATGGTAGAGTAGTTGGCCTTGGTATCGCCCGGCGAAACTTTGATCAGCTCATCGCAGATATTTTCCGGTAGGAGCGGTTCCGGCAAACGGACGAGGAACATCTTCATGGCCTCGATGACGTCATGCACACTCGCATTCTTGACCCTGTTGACCCTGTTGGCGCTAAGCTGAGCCTGAGGAAGCAGTTTAAGTTCACCAAGATGGTTTGACAGATTAAGTTCATCATGATGGTTTCATAGCTTAAGTTCATCCTGATGGTTTGTCAGATTAAGTTTTATCATGATGGTTTCATAGATTAAATTCATCATGATGGTTTGACAGATTAAGTTCATCATGATGGCTTCATAGATTAAATTCATCATGATGGTTTGTCAGATTAAGCTCATCATGATGGTTTCATAGATTAAATTCATCATGATGGTTTGTCAGATTAAGTTCATCATGATGGTTTCATAGATTAAATTCATCATGATGGTTTGACAGATTAAGTTCATCATGATGGTTTCATAGATTAAATTCATCATGATGGTTTAACAGATTAAGTTCATCATGAGGGTTTCATAGCTTAAATTCATCATAATGGTTTGTCAGATTAAGTTCCTCATGATGGTTTCATAGATTAAATTCATCATGAGGGTTTCATAGATTAAGTGCATCATGATGGTTTGACAGATTAAGTTCATCATGATGGTTTGACAGATTAAGTTCATCATGATGGTTTGACAGATTAAGTTCATCATGAGGGTTTCATAGCTTAAGTTCACCATGGTGGCAGTGCCGTCTTAAGGCATGGGCCCAGTGGGCACTGGCCCAGGGCCCCGCGCTTGTAGGGGGCCCCACAAGTTTCTAGTAGACTCACTCTTATGGAAGCATCATGCTTTACGTATTTAAAAAATTTTTATTGAAATATTTTGACAATTTATTTGGATTTCCAATTTCCCAATTTTAACCTACGATATATTATTAAATCAGCACATTCCAAAATTAATATTATAATTGCGAATCAAAGTTGGACTTTTAAAGGGAGATAACTCTCGTCAACAAATTTTACTTTGCCCAGAAATGAATCGAAAAAAGAATATAGTAAGAATCAACTTCGCGGTACAATTGGACAAAAACGTTTGAACTGGCTTTCACTAATTGGCTTTACACGAATAATAAAACAATTCACTGTTTAAAAAATTACGCAAAGGATTATGCTGTTTTATATTAAATAATTTATTATATCTATCTCGGCATCTGTCATTAATGATAATTTATCATCATCCTCTGTGATTATTTATAGTTTATTTCTGATAATGTTTGAAAACTATTACTATTATTGATTTTGAATGAATTTTTTTTTGTGTATCAATAAATTGAATTCATCGAAGTTTAACTGTTCACCCCCCCCCCCCCCCTCCCCCATATCCTTTGAACATGTCCCCCTTCGCCCCCCTCTCACGGCCCAGGTATGTTGTTGCTAGGGGGCCCCAGTGCATTGATGTGCCCAGGGTCTCCTATTATGTTAAGACGGCCCTGCATGGTGGTTAGTGGTCACATTTTAAGCATTATCGCGGGGAAACCAAAGAATTATAATTACCTTCGGTTAATTTTGGCGAAATATCTAACGTGAAATAAAACAATATAAATGTAATAATTCCCATAGTTCCCCGTAGTTTATCCAGATATAGGAAGTGGGCTAAAATCTCATCAGGTTCAGCTTGTGTACGTGACGTCTGGCAGTTATGACAGGCCTGAGTGCCACCTGACGGATGTGGACAGACTAAAACATGACACAAGTGTTTGAGAGAGAGATGTACTTTAGCTCCACAGGCATTTCAAGTTCACCACTCGAATAAATATCAAGAGTTATTTATAGCCATGGAATATATTTTGAAAAATTACTTTTTTAAAATATTATTTTAACCGAGAGCATATCCCACAGTTTTCAAATGTATATCCTATAGGTCCCGAGTGAATATATCATAGTTTCCAAATGTATATACTATAGTCCCCAGTGTATAACCCATTGTTTTCGAGTGCATGTGTAATAAGCTAACTCATTAATTTACTAATTTGTGGCTGGTGAGACAAGTGAATCATTAACTTATTAATGTGTGGCTGGTGAGACAAGTGAATCATTAACTTACTAATGTGTGGTTGGTGAGACAAGCCGAATCATTAACTTACTAATGTGTGGTTGACTCGTGCAGGTAATCCCTGGGTCTGAAACAAATCTTTGGTTTTTAAATTTTTCTCGATAATGGCAGCGGCATTTGTCAGAACTCTGAAAGTTATATAAAAAAAGAAAGTTTTACACCTTACAGGCATGGTTGATCAAATATCATTTAAAAAAAAAAAAAGAGGCTTCATTAATTTAACAATAGATTTAAATACATGACAATTTATTTTAAAATAATGAGATTGATGCTGAACTACACTTACATTGTTACATAATCGATATTTTCTTCCGCCGAAAGTCGATCATGACCATTTCAAACATCAGCTTGTTGCTGGGTCTGAATCTGTCTGTGGGTGCGAAGTTGGCTGATCGGGCCAATGCTGGCACGCAATGTTCTGGCGCAGAAGGTGCAAAGGGGGGGGGGTCGGGTAGGTGAATGGGACAACTCCAGCTACAGAATTAACCCTGGCTTTTCTGGGTTGCCTCTTGTATTCTGCAGCAGCTATTCTTTCAGTCCCATGTTACATTGTCCCCTTGTGTATGGAGGAGCGCCACGAGTCTCGATGCTTCGGGGACTTCTCCCAAATGTCCGGGTCAATGTGAAATGCTTTCAAAGGTGCGTTCAGTGTATCTTTCAAGCGTTTCTTCTGTCCCCCAGCAAACCGCCCACGCTGCTTGAGTTCACAATAAAATATGTCAGGTTTTCGTGCAGCTTGTTGTCCTCTATGTGTCAATGGTGAGACCAACGTTTGTTAAGGCATCCCAGAAGTTTGCAAGACTGCGTTGCTTAACGGCATCTGATTCAGCGTTGAACCACACTTACATTTGTATCTAACCACGCTTACATTGGTATATAACCACACTTACATTGGTATATAACCACACTTACATTGGTATATAACCACACTTACATTGGTATATAACCACACTTACATTGGTATATAACCACACTCCTTAACGAACATAGTCGGAAGCCGCTCCAATTGTTTGCTGATTGTGGCCATTGGTTCCGGGCTTTTTTCGTTTTCATGGGGCACAGTTTCCTGAATATGTTTTTTAAAAAAGTTATATTATATTAGATCACTTTGTCAAATTACCTGTAATATTATGAAATGTATTTAACTATTGCCCTTAATTTACTCATGTTTTTTTGTTGCTGCTGTTGTTGCTGCTGTTATTTCTGCTGTTGCTGTTTCTGCTGTTGCTGTTTCTGCTGTTGCAGCTGTTGTTGCTGCTGCTGTTGTTGCTGCTGTTGTTGCTGCTGTTGTTGCTCTGTCCAGGTAAAGCTTGGCGGGGAGGTACATATGGCATTACACCAGTTTTCCCGCCATTTTGGTTCCAGGGACACAGCTGTGATGTACGTTTGGAGGTTCCCTTCTCTAAGGCCTTAACTGCAAAATTTCGATTTTTTTTTTTTAAATAGGTAGATTCTAATGTAATAATAATAATAAAAATTTGCTTGAAAGCTGTTAACTTATTTTTTAAAAAAGGGTCAATGTTTTCTCTTAATGAGTTAGAAGCAACATCATTGAATTTCTTAATCTTTCTTTGTATAATTTCCAGAGTCTGTGACTATTACTATTTATTTATTAAAAATTCAGATAAAAACAGAAAAAAAACAACTAACCCATCATAATGTAGGAAAACAGGCGAATTTGTTCATTTAGAGTTTATTAATTGACTTAATATGAAAATATCATACAATAATTCACGTACCTTTAGTACCATATACTTAATACCATACAATAATTCACATACCTGTACTACCGTATACTTAATCTCATACAATAATTCACACACATGTAGTACCGTATACTTAAAATCATACAATAATTCACGTACTTGTAGTATCGTATACTTAATATCATACAATAATTCACATAACTGTAGTACCGTATACTTAATATCATACAATAATTCACATACCTCAAGTACCGTGTACTTAATATCATACAATAATTCACGTACTTGTAGTACCGTATACTTAATATCAACAAAAATTCACGTACCTGTAGTACCGTATACTTAATATCATACCATATTTCACATACCTGTAGTACCGTATACTTAATATCAACAATAATTCACGAACCTGTAGTATCGTATACTTAATATCATACAATAATTCACATAACTGTAGTACCGTATACTTAATATTATACAATAATTCACATACCTCTAGTACCGTATACTTAATATCATACAATAATTCACGTACTTGTAGTACCGTATACTTAATATCATACAATAATTCACATAACTGTAGTACAGTATACTTAATATCATACAATAATTCACATAACTGTAGTACCGTATACTTAATATCATACAATAATTCACATACCTCAAGTACCGTGTACTTAATATCATACAATAATTCACATACCTCTAGTACCGTATACTTAATATCATACAATAATTCACATACCTGTGCACCATATACTTAATATCATACAATAATTCACGTACCTGTAGTACCGTATACTTAATAACATACCATAATTCACGTACCTGTAGTACCGTATACTTAATATCATACCATAATTCACATACCTATAGTACCGTATACTTAACATCATACCATAATTCACGTACCTGTAGTACCGTATACTTAACATCATACCATAATTCACGTACCTGTAGTACAGTATACTTAATATCATACTATAATTCACGTACATGTAGTACCGTATACTTAATATCATACCATAATTCACGTACCTGTAGTACCGTATACTTAATATCATACCATAATTCACGTACCTGTAGTACCGTATACTTAATATCATTCCATAATTTACGTACCTGTAGTACCGTATACTTAATATCATACCATAATTTACGTACCTGTAGTACCGTATACTTAATATCATACCATAATTCACGTACCTGTAGTACCGTATACTTAATATCATACCATAATTCACGTACCTGTAGTACCGTATACTTAATATCATACCATAATTCACGTACCTGTAGTACCGTATACTTAATATCATACCATAATTCACGTACCTGTAGTACCTTATACTTAATATCATACCATAATTCACGTACCTGTAGTACCGTATACTTAACATCATACCATAATTCACGTACCTGTAGTACCGTATACTTAATATCATACCATAATTCACGTACCTGTAGTACCGTATACTTTTTTCGCTTTCGTTTCAGAGAAGACAACCATTTCCTGAGCCTTGACAGTAGCATTATTTCGTAATGGTCTGCATGGAATCGTCCCGTGCACCTGACGACATGGAGAATTGGCTGCAGTGGCTCCAGTTGTTGACATGTTCACCACACTAGGACAGGGTCGAGGGTGCACCCACTAAGAGGGTCTCTTCCTTTAGGGTAGCACATTCTTAGTTGGTAGAGGCGACACGAAGGCTGGCAACACTTCCGGCGTTTCATTTCCTTTTGTGAGAACTTGGAAAGAATGCTGAACAGCATCAATCTGTAAACCATTCGAATGTCGTTGCGCACCAGTTTTCAAAGTTGTTTTAAGTATGGCTGACGAGCTTATTTTTTTTTAAAATCGGGTTTCTCGGCGAATTTAAGGTTACAATTTATTTTTGTTGCAGTCCAGTGTGTTTATAATTTAAACATTATATTTTCATTGTGGTGTCGCCGTAATATGGAATACTCGATTGTGTCATGCCGCAAGCCAACTAATCACTAGGCGCACAAGCGTTTATTCCTGGATAGAAAAAAAATCAATATTGATCGGCTAGGTGAAGATCTAATTTTCCCAAGAACTCGATTCAATGGAAAAGGTTATTAAAAATGTATATTAAATTTTAAAACTAATAAAGGGTGTTATTTATGAAACCCATCATGGGAGGCTCATGCCGTGCTATGTCCACTTTATGGTGGTGGTTGGGTGGGGGGGTTAAAAGCCATTCGGGGGGGGGGGTTAAAAGCCATTCCCTTGACCAGTATGATTTTTTTGGCCATACAGTTGTTCCAGTGATGATAGTAATCCCCACCAAAGCCCAAACAAGCAAAAACATCACCAGCACCCCGGGTGGATGGGACTCTTTAACCTTGGATGGCAACTCATCTAAGAGAAGGAAACTCTGAATTCAAACCCGGAGATAGAGTCCCGCAGGCGGATAACATTGGTACAATGAAACATTCCGACGCGGCTGGTGCCAGCCTTATCATCCACATGATGTTCCCTTATGTTATCCAGCGGCGTGGAGAGAGGTGATTTGCTGTTGGTAATCGGTTTATAATGCTAGAAGAATAATCTCAGGCCTTGTGGATTTTCGTCCTGCGAAGTCCACACCTTCATATGTGTATTTTATAGATGGGGGGGGGGGGGGAATCTTTATGTGCACCTAAAAATGCGGGGGTCTTAGAGGGGG
>CAXITT010000955.1:115573-128550 GCA_964033795.1 Lymnaea stagnalis
AAAGCCATTCGGGGGGGGTGGGGGTTAAAAGCCATTCCCTTGACCAGTATGATTTTTTTGGCCATACAGTTGTTCCAGTGATGATAGTAATCCCCACCAAAGCCCACACAAGCAAAAACATCACCAGCACCCCGGGTGGATGGGACTCTTTAACCTTGGATGGCAACTCATCTAAGAGAAGGAAACTCTGAATTCAAACCCGGAGATGGAGTCCCGCAGGCCGATAACATTGGTACAATGAAACATTCCGACGCGACTGGTGCCAGCTTTATCATCCACATGATGTTCCTTTATGTTATCCAGCGGCGTGGAGAGAGGTGATTTGCTGTTGGTAATCGGTTTATTATGCTAGAAGAATAATCTCAGGCCTTGTGGATTGTCGTGCTGCGAAGTCCACACCTTCATATGTGTATTTTATAGATGGGGGGTGGGGTATCATCATTGTCACCTGAAAATGCGGGTGTCCTAGAGGGGGTTCTCAGCATTGTCTCCTAAACATGTGTGTGACATTGGAATTATCCTGACCTTAGCTTCAGCTCATGAGGAGGTTTAAACCAGAGAAAGTTCCTGACCTTAGCTTCAGCTCATGAGGAGGTTTAAACCAGAGAAAGTTCCTGACCTTAGCTTCAGCTCATGAGGAGGTTTAAACCAGAGAAAGTTCCTGACCTTAGCTTCAGCTCATGAGGATGTTTAAACCAGAGAAAGTTCCTGACCTTAGCTTCAGCTCATGAGGATGTTTAAACCAGAGAAAGTTCCTGACCTTAGCTTCAGCTCATGAGGATGTTTAAACCAGAGAAAGTTCCTGACCTTAGCTTCAGCTCATGAGGATGTTTAAACCAGAGAAAGTTCCTGACCTTAGCTTCAGCTCATGAGGATGTTTAAACCAGAGAAAGTTCCCATTCTTTTTTCTTGAATTTTTTCTTTGTTATCCGAACCTAAAAATCTGCATATATAATTGAGCAACAACGGAGATACATATGAAGAGATTTAGAGGATTTTGCAAACTCTTTCTTAAATTTGACAGTAAAATTATTGGCTTTAAAAACCAATGATCTGAACTTTCTAAACTATTTAGAAGTTTGAGTTCCTAGATTATCGATTTACCACACGTCATATAAAACATGACAACTGACTAAGTCCTGTGGCGCTCTGAGAGCAATAACTCTCGCCAACGACTCGATGTGTCTAACACAAGCCCCCACCGCACAAGGTACGTTTGACAGCAGCGATCGACCTGTGCTTGGGCAGCTAGTGAAAGGAAGACCGTCAACTTTGAGTGAAAGAACTTCTACCTGCACAGTCAGAGATTTAATGGCGCTCTTGTAAGTGCATTGGAGTCTACATGATACGTGTCGGAGCGAGATTCATAAATATTCGTCAAGTCGTTTGTCAGGTCAGCTCTACCTAGGGGTTCAAGTCTGTGGATTGTGTTTCCAGACATTCTTTACAAAACTTGGATTAAAATTAAAAGATATTAATGTCTTGAGGGATTTATTGTAAATTTGTGTGTTAAAGCGTGTAGTGTTAGAACATAAGTATTAAATTTGACGGAAATGTTAAACTAGTATTTGATTTTAAGAGTACTTGCATAGTTGTACGCAAACTACATTAAAGTTGGCAAAGCCATCACAGCATGGTAAGGTCTCATCTCACAAAGCTGTCACAGAATGGAGAAATATCACACCATAGAGCTGTCACAGCATGGTAAGATATCCTCTCACAAATTTGTCACAGCATGGTAAGATTATCTCATAGAGTTGTCACAGCACGGTAGATATCATCTCATAGAGCTGTCATAGCATGGTAAGATATCATCTCATAGAGCTATCATACCACGGTAAGATATCATCTCATAGAGCTGTCATAGCATGGTAAGATATCATCTCATAGAGCTGTCATACCACGGTAAGATATCATCTCATAGAGCTTCACAGCACGGTAATATATCATCTCATAGAGCTGTCATACCACGTTAAGATATCTCATGGAGCTGTCACAGCACGTTAAGATATCATCTCACAAATTTGTCACAGCATGGTAAGATATTATGTCACAAAGTTGTGACAGCATGGTAAGATATAATCTCATAGAGCTGTCATAGCATGGTAAGGTCTCAGTGAGATAGAAGATAGAAAGAAGGGTGTTATACAAGTGGCATACATTCACTATACGTATGGAATTATCATGATTGTCGCAGAACAGTCCGTCGAGAAATTTAAGTTGTCAAGTATTATCGAGTCAATAGCACGATGTTATCATAATGTCAGCTGTTGTGACAATAAAGGCATGTTTCAAAACTCCTAGCGTTAGTGAAATCTTTAATTGCGACTAGTCTTGTCTGTCCAATCCTTTAAAAGCCTTCTTCTCTTTACGAGGACATTCAAACAAATACACAAAGTCATTTACAAACGGAAGACTGACTTATCCGCGACTGTAGTGGGGATTTAATCCGATAAGATATCTGACAGGCGGAATCAATAAAATCAAATATATAAGTCTTTTTTAAATAGTTTTTTTTTTTTTTACTTTCACCGGTGGTGTAACTTAGGTAGATGGAACATGTCAGGTAGATGGATCATGTCTGGTAGATGAGATATGTCCGGTAGATGTGATATGTCAGGTAGATGAATCATGTCAGGTAGATGATACATGTCAGGTATATGAGATATGTCAGGTAGATGAGACATGTCAGGTAGATGAGACATGTCAGGTAGATGACACATGACAGGTAGATGAGACATGCCAGGTAGATGAGACATGTCGTTTAGATGAGATATGTCAGGTAGATGAGACATGTTGGGTAGATGAGATATGACAGGTAGATGAGACATGCCAGGTAGATGAGACATGTTGGGTAGATGAGATATGTCAGGTAGATGAGACATGTCAGGTAGATGAGACATGCCAGGTAGATGAGACATGTCAGGTAGATGAGACATGCCAGGTAGATGAGACATGTCGGGTAGATGAGATATGTCGGGTAGATGAGATATGTCAGCTAGATGAGACATGTTGGGTAGATGAGATATGTCAGGTAGATGAGACATGTCGGGTAGATGAGACATGTCAGGTAGATGAGACATGTCAGGTAGATGAGACATGCCAGTTAGATGAGACATGCCAGGTAGATGAGACATGCCCGTTAGATGAGACATCTCAGGTAGATGAGACATGCCAGGTAGATGAGACATGTCAGTTAGATGAGATATGTCAGGTAGATGAGACATGTCGGGTAGATGAGACATGTCAGGTAGATGAGACATGTCAGGTAGATGAGACATGCCAGGTAGATGAGACATGCCCGTTAGATGAGACATGTCGGTTAGATGAGACATGTCAGGTAGATGAGACATGTCAGGTAGATGAGACATGTCACGTAGATAAGATATGTCAGGTAGATGGATTATGTCAGGTAGATGAGACATGTCAGGTAGATCAGACATGTCAGATAGATGAAGGATGTACTGTGATTTCAAAAGCCAGGGCAACATCATTTTTTCATTAAAACTTAGCTATGTATTATCTGCAATTAATTATGATATAGTGTTGGCTAGACTTGGGTGACCAAATCATAAACTGCAAAAAACGGGACACACCTAAGTAGGGTTTGGGGGGGGGATACCCTCCAGCTAAAGAGGGGCCAGGGGGCTTCCGCCGGAAACTGTTTATTGAAATATGCGCATTTTTAACTATTTTGAGACCTTTACCTTAATTTACCTTAACTTTTGTAATTTAATTTAAACTCTGAGGCATATCATAAACGAAAACAATAATTTTACAGTGAATACTTTTTTATTTATACATATTTTACAACATACAACAACACAACAAATTTAATGCAGCCATCACGCAAGCCCACATCACTACTGGCACTGGCTACACAGCTAGCCAAAATATTACTCGAAGTTATATTATAAATTAGGAATTTTTATTGATTGGAAAATGTGTTTGGTTTTATAAACGGGACATTTGGGCGTCCCGAAAGACTTTTTCTGGACACTGGGTACGATCGTGAAAAAACCGTGTTTATCCCGTTTTTACGGGACGTTTGGTCACCCTAGGCTAGGCCCATCTCAAATAGTTACAGTTGTATGGATTTTGGTATTATTGTTTAGTAGTTTAAAATAAATGAAAGAAGCTTTTAGTTTATGCTAATATCTACATGCATTTCACTCAATAACAAACTACTTACATTACATAGCATTTGTGAGACGATATGATTTGTTGTTTAGAAAAACGAACTTTTACAAATTAAAAAAAACACAAAAACCCAACAACAACGCTAATTAAATTGCATCTTGTAACAGAAAAATAGTTCCCTTTTTGGATGGAACCCGCATGTATGACGCCCCTGTTTCTGGACGAGATCGATACTTTTTCTGATAAATATTTTTAAAAAAACATATCGATTAGAAGCTCTACGCGAGCTAACAGATCACTTTTTCTTATCACAAACTAGGGTTAGCCGCATTGGCAATAAAATCGAACCCAAAAATAAAAAAAAAACTGGATAAGAAAAGCAGAAATTTTATGACAGCGCATAAACAGCCGACCTTTGACCCCGGTGTTCAAACGGTATCAATACCGTGACGGGGGGCGAATTTAAATAATTTGCTTTTTTAGTACCTGTCAGTTTTATTCCAAACAGTTTGTTGCCGTTTGTTTCATTTGTATGGGGTGATTGATACGGTTTGAATGGCGTTTGTTGTGCTAAATGGTGTTGACACTGACTTCCCGTTTCTTAACATTTATCTTGCGGCCGTATTGAAATGTAAGAAACACAATAATATTATCTTTAAGTATAAAATATAACTTGCCCTCAAAGCAAAAAGCTAAGTATCATTTTCTAAGCCAACGTAAAGTAAATTTAGTATTTTTCTGTGGTTAAAATGAGATAGTTGTGTAGCTGGTGTGTGGAAATATTTTGGTTTCGTAATATATATCTATCGTATATTTACTACAAACAGGTTGATTCGCGATGACAGACAAAAGTGTTAGGTCAGAGTCAAATAAGATATTAACAAAAAGCATGGCTAAATAAAGATGTACATTTTCATGGCCTTACAACTCTAACACAATGAGCCCAACACGTTCCAAGTCTGCTGCCTCGTACAGGGCGCTCGGAGCTAAGACGCCATCTTGCTCTACCCACAACTCCCTGGAGGATGAATACAACTTTGTCAGGAAGGTCATTGATGCTATGTCGACCTACCCATCGGGGCGCATAGGTCAAGCAGGTAGCATACGATCTCTAAGGCCCTCTACTGGTGCACCAAGTTTGTTCCAACGGCGATTCACTTTACCCGTGCATGGCCAGGACTTCACTACACGACCGCACACCTCAAAAAACTCCACTCTGCATTTGATAGAGGTCGGTGAACTTTTCAACGGCAAGCCCGGAAGTCAGCAAACAAGGAAAATGAGCTCGAAGATCCGAACCTTTGATTATCCCATCGCTTCATGTCTTCACGTCGACCAGCAAGGATACAGATTAGGAAGTCGACGAGTCATCGTCTGCTCCCCGAACTATGACAACATGACGAACAAAACGTTCGTACTTCCGGTCGCTTCGTTTGCCCACTCTCGCCTGCAGCTCACCGGAGACGTCATGAAAATTTATAAATCTCGACAAACTTCCGGAGAAACACGTGACAGAGGAGCGCGTGACAGTCGCAAAGGGGCAATGGTATCCACATCGCATAATTCAAAGGATGTTATGAGGGATTATTCACTTAGGAAAGGACAAGTCTACAACTCCACACAGATGATTGGTAAAACACAATCTGTGGAGGGGCTAAATAAAACTGATGCGGCAAAGCAAATTTTTCCTGAAGATAAAAATGCAGGGACCGCGTTGACAGCGAAGGAATTAGCCAGCAAGCCCAAAACACCAGATTTGAAAAACGGCTTGGTTAAGTCTCGTGAGCCGGTCCCAAAGTTAGCATTGAAAGGGACGAAACACGAATTTAGACTGTCCCCATCACTTCTCGATGATTCCAAAACACAGAGGAATTTCATCGCAAGACCAAAAAGTGCAGTCACCGAATCTGCAAGAGAGAATGACAAAAAGGACAATGCGGTTGCGGACAATGGCATCGAAGGGAAAACGGAAATGTCAAACGGCTCTGGTACATTGACCCTTAGCATCTTTCTGCCAAGAGAAAACGAGGACGCGCGATTGTGCCACAGAAAAGAGTTAATACACAGAGACCCAGAAATTCACATAGGTTCTCGATGCCCGTTTGGGCCAGTTGGTGTCATAGAAGACAGGGCAGCTGGCATCGTGCAAGACAGGTCAGCTGGCATCAGGCAAGACAGTCCTCGTCAAAGTTTGCATGAAAGTGATTTCGTAAAAGAAGAGGAGCAAAATGGAAGTTCAAGGGTTAACGAAACTTTTCAAATGTTCAGCATAGGACACACCACGGAACAAAGCTCTAGTCGTGCGCTCCACTGCGAACTGTTCGGCCCTGAACTATGTGGGGACTGCAGGCTCTGCAAGGAGAGGGAAGATGAGCAGACATTGCAAGAACAGGCTTTCCCAGACATAAGCACAAGTAAGTTTAATGTTACATAGCACTGTCGTATAGTGAGTGAGTTGTTGTTTTGTGTGTGTGTGTGGGGGGGGGTGTTTGTGGCGTTGTTTTTTTTTGGGGGGGGGGTTGGTGGGGGTATTTTAACTGAGAGATTAAAAGGTTAATAAAATATGTTGTGTTGAAAATTGTTAAATTCAAAGAACTATTTGATATTTTTGAGTGTATGATGGAAGATATTCTGATATAATTTTGTAGTATTTTGAATATTTTATGATTGAAGATGGCGTTAATAGAATTTTAATATTTGAAGATGGTCTATCTGGATATTGTATAATTTAAAAATGGAGCAATCCTTATGTGGCCACAATGGAGCCATCCATATATTTGAGAATGAAATAATTCATCAAAATATTCCATTGTCCCTGCCCTTTGCGTCAGTCCTACAATAAAACGTGTTTGACTCTTCCACAGACCCGAGACAGATGGTCGCCGCCCCGTTACTACGCTACGGTCCTCTCTTCCAATCAGATGCCGCAAGACGCTACGCCGAACAACCCACGGTGGCTGAGAGGGACACCACGTGGACAAACGACCGCAACTTGAACTCCGTGGTGACACAAAATGAGATCCGGTCTAGGATCATCGCAGCAGCGTCTACCGCCAAGTCGGAGAACTGAGAACATGGGATGAGAAACGATTTGAATTTTAAAACATATGGAAAGTTAAAACCACCAGATCTGATCGATTTATCTCGGGTGTCATTACTGTTGGGAAAGGGATCCATCAACTAAACTTTGATTGATATTCCCGTACGTACACCAGGGACGTCCTTTGGGTAGGGCAGAGTGGGGTGTTGCCCCTCCCTGAATTATCAGGTTTTATTAAAATTGCTATGTACTTGTGGTGCCTCCAGTAATAAACAATTCAACAATCCGGCCAAGTTTGCACCCCCCCCCCAAGAAAAGCCCTGCAATGACGTCCAGACGTACACTTAATTTCAAAAGTTAAATGCTTTGTGAACTTCCTTTCGTTTCGTCCCTTTTTCAGATTTTCACATATTTTGTTTAGCTTATTTCTTTGTGAATTTCCTACTTATTATTATTATAAAATGTACTCGATAATTTAAAAAAAAACAACACACACTAAAACTAAACAACAACAACTCGATCATTAAAAAATATTACAAGTTCTTTGGCGCTTCAATAAAGAACTGACCAAGTATGAGTGAATTTTGACAAATCCCATAAAATGAGGTCAAGTTGCCCAGCCATCTTTGGTTGAAGTTCTAAAACTCATTCAAGTTCACTTCATCGACACCAAGCTTCCAGCAATGATGTTTATAGTTTTAATTTAATGAATATTCAGATTATCAATCAAATCTGATCAAAATCGTTGCAAATTGTATCTCTGCGATGTAAGACCATGTAAGAAAGGCCTTCACATTGTGCACTATGAGTCCGATGCCCCAAATGGCCACTCCCCAGAATGACGATTTGTAACTAAAACGTGGGAAATAGATTGAAGTTGTGTCTTATAGCGAATATAGCTTTGATATAGATCAGATGTTACTTTTTTTTCAAAAAGGTACATTTTGTGAAAAATAATGTTTACTTTTGTTATTTTTATATGTAAACTTTTAAATTAATTTGTGCATCGCACATTTTTGGTGCTACTCTTTAAAGCTGTGGTGGGCCAACGTTTCTAGCTGTGGGCCAACGTTTCTAGCTGTGGGCAAACGTTTATAGCTGTGAGTCAACGTTTCTAGCTGTGGGCCAACGTTTCTAGCTGTGGGCCAACGTTTCTAGCTGTGGGCCAACGTTTCTAGCTGTGAGCCAACGTTTCTAGATGTGGGCCAACGTTTCTAGCTGTGGTCAAACGTTTTTAGCTGTGGGCCAAGGTTTCTAGCTGTGAGCCAACGTTTCTAGCTGTGGGCCAACGTTTCTAGCTGCGGGCCAACGTTTCTAACGGTGAGCCAACGTTTCTAGCTGTGGGCCAACGTTTCTAGCTGTGGGCCAACGTTTCTAGCTGTGGGCCAACGTTTCTAGCTGTGAGCCAACGTTTGTAGCTGTGGGCCAACGTTTCTAGCTGTGAGCCAACGTTTCTAGCTGTGAGCCAACGTTTCTAGCTGTGAGCCAATGTTTCTAGCTGTGAGCCAAGGTTTCTAGCTGTGAGCCAACGTTTCTAGCTGTGCACAAACGTTTCTAGCTGTGGGCCAACGTTTCTAGCTGTGAGCCAAGGTTTCTAGCTGTGAGCCAACGTTTGTAGCTGTGGGCCAAAGCTCGCACCATCGTTTGGAATGCCTAGCACTTTGTTAAAAAAAAAATTAAAAATAATTAAAATAATCATTAAGAAAAGGAAAAGAGAAAAAAAAATTGAACGCGTAATTTAAATTTTCAATTGCCCATGTCACATATGGGGTTGTCACTACTATAAGGGTTGTCCCTTCTAAATGGGGTTGTCACTAATATATGGGGATGTCACTACTATATAAGGTTGTCACTTCTATATGGGGCTGTCACTACTATATGGGGTTGCCACTAATATACGGGGCTGTCACTTCTATATGGGGTTGTCACTACTATATGGGGTTGTCCCTTCTAAATGGGGTTGTCACTAATATATGGGGATGTCACTACTATATAAGGTTGTCACTTGTATATGGGGCTGTCAATTCTGTATGGGGATGTCACTACTATATGGGGATGTCACTACTATATTGGGATGTCACTACTATAAGGGGATGTCACTACTATATGGGGTTGCCACTTCTATATGGGGATGTCACTATATATGGGGTTGCCACTTCTATATGGGGATGTCACTACTATATGGGGATGTCACTACTATATGGGGATGTCACTACTATATGGCGATGTCACTTCTATATGAGGTTGTCACTACCATATGGGGTTGTTTCAGATGGCACTGCTAGTTGGGTTTCTTTTGCTTTTGTGATGAAAGAGTCAATTCCCTGTAATTCATGTTAACCCCCCTCCCCAACCATTCTCCCCCCCCCCACCCAACCCTTTATGGTTCTCAAGCCTCTATTATCCCTGGCATCCGGCTTGCAGCTACAAAAGTTTGCGTACTCCAGCTTTCAAGACATAAAGGAGCGCAATTGTTTATTATAGCTTAAACTAATTAGCCAGACCAAGATTTGTAATGTATGTAATTTAATTGTGTGGTTGATTTGTGTAAAAAAATTAATACATTTTTATTACTAAAATAATATGTTTCTGTGTTACGCATATCTTATTTTGAGATGTTTTGACAAATCCAATTTCTGACATTTTCATTTGATCCATTGAGTTAAGTCAGATCATTGACAGATACGTTGTTAAATGGGGAATAAAAATTCATATTTATAGCTATAAAAAGCCCGTTGAATATCAACGGCTGTATCGGTATATTATATATTACAATTCCCCATCATCCTTTACCTTAACATCCACCATCCTCTACCATCTCTCAGCCCTAAAACATCCTTACATCTAACATCCTCTACCATCTCTCAGCCCTAAAACAGCTTTACATCTAGCATCCTCTACCATCTCTCAGCCCTAAAACATCTTTACATCTAACATCCTCTACCATCTCTCAGCCCTAAAATAGCCTTACATCTAACATCCTCTGCCATCTCTCAGCCCTAAAACATCCTTACATCTAACATCCTCTACCATCTCTCAGCCCTAAAACATCCTTACATCCTGCATACTCTGCTACGTCCAGCCCTAAAAAACACATTCTTCTCGTCGTTCGCCTCACCTCCCGATCTAACTAAACCATTAACACCATCCACACACACACTCTCTCTCGCTCTCTCTCTCTCTCTCTCTAAACCCCTACACCCCCACTTCACTTACTGGAAACCATTCCTACCCAGATCCAAACTCCCCTCTAATGGACTCTTCCGTTGCCCCCGCATACTCTCTACACTCGTATTTCTTCAATGCAGTTAAATCAAACTTAATGTAGAGAATTTATTCATACATGTTTTAATCTCTGAACTAGTTAACGTTAATCACAAATCTATTTTGTAATCAAAAACTCTTTGGAATGTGTTATGTAACAAACTTAGTGGTTGGCATTTTAAATGTAAAACTAACTTATAACAGAACTCAATATGTTTAGTGAATATATAATAAAAAAATAAATAAATACATTTTGAAACAAAAGATACTGAAGTAATATATACATATATTTTTTTAAATTTCAATGAGTGTTTTAAAAAAAAATCTATTATTGACCCATCAATTGTCCACAATCTTGCCCTCCAATAAAATGTGGTAGCCAAATGTCATGTATTATAAATGTGGTAGCCATATGTCAAGTATTACAAATGTGGTAGCCAAATGTCAAGTTTACAAATGTGGTAGCCAAATGTCATGTTCCTAAAGTGATAGCCACATGATATGTATTCCAAATCTGGTGACCATGTGTCTTGAATTCCAAAGATGTGATGGTCATGTGTCTTGTATTCCAAAGATGTGATGGTCATGTGTCTTGTATTCCAAAGATGTGATGGTCATGTGTCTTGTATTCCAAACATGCGATGGTCATGTGTCTTGTATTCCAAAGATGTGATGGTCATGTGTCTTGCAATGAAAGTTGATTGTTGAATCACGATCAGTCCTTTAGGAATAAAATACACGTACATTTAATTCAAATGAAATTATGTCAATCACATCCAAAGTTTAGGAATAAGTTTTCCTGAGCATATATATGTAATGTTCTTATCAAATGTGATATGTTTTTATCATATATGAAATATAGTAATAACATATATGATATATAGTAATCATATGTGATATGTTTTTGGTATGTGCTATGTTGTTGTCATCATCTATAACATGATTTTGTTATCTGACTTATGATGTTTTTGGTGTGATCATCTGTCGTATGTGACTTGTTGTTGTCATCTAACATTCAGCTGTTTTTGGATTGAAACCATCTGCCTTCTGGCAAGTCCAGCATATTTTAATTATGTCGTGATAACCCTTGTCTGCATGTGCACTCCCCCCCCCAATATTTGACCCTCCACACCACACCTGGCCGCCATCCCTTACAAGACTAAGGTACAAACCGTATGACTTTGTTGAAACTCAAGACGTCCGTTCAAAAGATGTGGTAAGTACTCGTTAAGGGGCAGCTCGTCCACCATGACTACCCTCTCCCCCGACGGTTGGACGCAGACCATCGTCCAGCTGTCTGTGTTGTGAAAGTTGCGAGACTCGAGCAATCGACTCTTCTCCTGGTCCGAGAAAAAAAGCCAAAAAGAGGCAGCATGTTGTTGAAAATGAAATGACGTCATAAAGGAAGTAGCAAAACCACGAGGGTGTAGAGGAGGTTCTGACCGTGACACCCTCACCGTGGTGGGGGTTGGGGGGATGGGGTGGTGACACCAAATAAATCATTGCAAGCTTAAAAGAGATCACTCAAATATGTTTCCGTATAGATCCAGGATTTAAAAATAAAATGAGCAGGTAGCAACCAGAATAGGTCGCTACCAGAACAGGTGTCACCCGACAGAGAGTGGGGGGAGGGGGGACAACCAAGCTGGTTGCAACCAGACAGAGCCGTCTCGTGACTTTTGGAGACCCTTTGCCACTTTCCTGTTCATGCACCTAGCGACCCAGCATTTCAGATATAATTTAGTAAATTTGTTTTTCCACATCACAACTTTAGGCCTCTTAAATAAATGAGCCCCCCCCCCCAAACACACACTTTCAAAGCAAGACAGACATAGCCGTCTCGTGACTTTTGGAGAACCTTTGCCACTTTCCTGTTCATGCACCTAGCGACCCCGCATTTCAGATATAATTTAGTAAATTTGTTTTTCCACATCACAACTTTAGGCCTCTTAAATAAATGAGCCCCCCCCCCCACACACACACTTTCAAAGCAAGCGCAAGGGTCACTGGGCCCACTCGGTGACTCTGCAGATTGCTTCCCTTTCCTGACCCTCTATAAACTATTGGCATGAGTAAAATGTTCTTTATTTTAAAGTATTTCTTCAATCTATCTGTATACCAAGTTGATTGAACATAAAGCAATGAATGGTTTACATATGATTAACAAAGGATCGATACTAGACATAGAATTAAATCGTTTGAATTTTGAACAATTATATGAATATGAACCTGAGCCACCACCCCAAATCAAAACGACTCACCAATTTAGCTGAGACACCACCCAATAAAGTGACCCACTTATTTACCTGAGCCACCATCCAATAAAGTGACCCACTAATTTACCCGAGCCACCACCCAAACAAATGAGCCACCAATTTACTTGAGCCACCCCCCAATAAAATGAGTCCAAATTTACTTGAGCCACCACCCCAAAAAAAAATGAGCCACCAATTTACCTGAGCCAACCCCCCAATAAAATGAGCCACCCCCAATAAAATGAGCCACCCATTTACCCGAGCCCCCCCCCCCCCCC
>CAXITT010000955.1:128590-143776 GCA_964033795.1 Lymnaea stagnalis
CCCCCCCCCCCCAATCAAATGCGCCACCAATTTATCCGAGCCAACCCCCATAAAATGAGCCGCCCATTTACCTGAGCCACCATTCAATAAAATGACCCACCAATTTACCTGAGCCACCGTTCTATCGGTCTTGTCATCATTGACCAGTTCCACGACACAAAGCACTGAATCTGGTTCCCCAGGATAATTGACATGTTCCTCCACGTTGGTCTCTACTTCAACCTCTACGGGAAGAAATGAACCATGTATTATTTATATATCTATAATCCAACAGAGTTTAACAGCCTGTGAAATCCTTGACTCAAGATCCTTAAGGAGATGTACGGTATACGATTTAAAAAAACAAAGAAAAAACCTTCATACTATTTGAACAACAGCATATTTTCAGTTTAATAACGCCATTCACTTTGTTAACAAAAACATCTTCAACTTACCAAAGTTGCCTCCAGAAAACCCTGTAGCCATCTGGAAATAATAAATGAATAAATAATCAACCCAACAATTACAGTAATTACAGTAACCATCCAAATGTTATAACACTTTGAAGGGGGCTTAGGAAACTATGTGTAATCGTACTTGAATATATTATATTTTACCTTAATGTACGATTAAATAAAAAGCAAATGGAATGAAATTAAAAAAATGGGGTGCCCAAGTTTGACGCAGACAGATTCTATATTAATAAAACAATCATAAAAAAAATGGGGTGCACAAGTTTGACTTAGACAGATTCTATATTAATAAAACAATCATAAAAAAATGGGGTGCCCAAGTTTGACGCAGACAGATTCTATATTAATAAAACAATCATAAAAAAATGGGGTGCACAAGTTTGACTTAGACAGATTCTATATTAATAAAACAATCATAAAAAAATGGGGTGCCCAAGTTTGACGCAGACAGATTCTATATTAATAAAACAATCATAAAAAAAATGGGGTGCACAAGTTTGACGTAGACAGATTCTATATTAATAAAACAATCATAAAAAAATTGGGTGCCCAAGTTTGACGCAGACAGATTCTATATTAATAAAACAATCATAAAAAAAATGGGGTGCACAAGTTTGACGCAGACAGATTCTATATTAATAAAACAATCATAAAAAAATGGGGTGCACAAGTTTGACGCAGACAGATTCTATATTAATAAAACAATCATAAAAAAATGGGGTGCCCAAGTTTGACTTAGACAGATTCTATATTAATAAAACAATCATAAAAAAAATGGGGTGCACAAGTTTGACGCAGACAGATTCTATATTAATAAAACAATCATAAAAAAATGAATCCAAGCATAAATATATTATGTGTTTAAAAAATTGATTTGGAAGTATTGTCTCCAACGAGCTTGATTTTAAGCGCATCTCTGTCTCGGAAGCTAAAATATTTTTAATCTCTTTCGTTTTGATTTTTGGCACATTCTTACGCCATCATGGAAACAAGAGTTTAAGATTACTACTTTAACAAATATTTTCCACAAAACAGTTTATAATTGTAAAGAAAAGAACTAATTAAAGAGTTTGAAAACAAGACTTGAGACGTAACATTAAGTTTTGTCTTCTTTTAATTGTGTATAGAAAAATAATTTATCGCATTATGGAAACCGATCAACTTCAACAACATGTCCGTTTCCATTTCAAGTAGCCTACTTGTCAAGATGACGATTTGAGTAGCCTATTTCCTGATCAGGTATTCGGTGTCAATCTCCTTGCATAGTAATGGCAGTCTATAGTTAATAGTAGCAGTAGTCTAGAGTTAATAGTAGTATTAGTCTACTAGCTAATGCTATACATTGGCATCCAGCGCGGTGATCTCATGGTGTCACCCTATCCAGACTTTCCCATGAACTTCTCCCGAGTCTGCCTACTCTGGGTGAGAATCCTGCTATGTTGACACCCCTGCTAGTGGCGACACGATCTGTAGGCACCCTACCTACTCTTATGTTTAACTGATCGGTAGAGACTCGATTGGATACAGTTCAATTTGCAATTTTCCATTTGGTGTTGACCCCTGGGAGGGTGTCATCCGATGCGTCCCTCAACCCCACCCTAACACCCCCCAAGTGACGCTACAGACTATACTCTTTCAAATAGGCTTACTTATGCAGTATTTTTCAGTATAACAGTAATAACAGTAATTAATCAATCAGTCAAGTGAGTCTTCTATTTTTATATATAATTTGTATTCAACTTAAACCCAAAGGCGTTTAACATTACTAAAGTTAAATGTTACTTAAATAAAGTAAATTTATTTATATATCTGTGATTCAGTGTTATCAGCGCCAGAATTTTTTAAAATTTTAATACCTTGTTTCTATTATTACAAATCGCAATTTACTTACACTTTGGACTTGGAGGAAAATGAAGAAATCTCAGAATTTATAAATTTAAATTTGAGTGATTTAGATTTGTTTATAGGTTATAATTTATCAAACGATAACATAGAAGAAAACAAAAATTATCAAAATCATTATAAAATTAAAGAATTAAGTTATTTACTTGTACAGTTTTTGTATTTTAGGAAATTCCTAAATCTCACCTCACTAACTGGGTATTTCCTCAAATTCGCCAAATAGCTAAAAATAGATTAAAACGAAATACCCGAAAACTTTGCACACTGTAGACACAGTGACTTTTGTGTCAATAATTTATTTAAACATCTCGTGGCGCAATAATTGTTGTCAAAAAATGTGTAAGTAAACTGCAGAGCGATTAAATGGCAAATGGCATAAATGGAAGTTATTGAGACCCTATCTTTTGTCGTTTAATTATAATCGCGTCACATCTTCTCTAGTTGTCTCCCTTGTTTAAACTTTTGTACAGTTATCGTTCGTTCCAGTCTCATCTTCAGTTTAACTGTACCACTCTGGACTCTGGCCTTGGCGCCGACAGCTACTGTGTTACGTTACCTAACGGTTTTGTCACCAATACATCTCTTCATCCTGTTTCATGCACCAGCTGACCCTAAACCCTCTAGGAACCATCAGGTCTTGTGATGTAATCTATTCTCAATGTGTCAGTGTCTCCAATCTTGCCATGGCGAAATCACTTCTATCAAACCAACGAGGAAGTTCCGTGTTGGCGAACTCACCAATCAAATAAATGCCTGTTCTCTCAGCCCCATATGAAACGTCTATGTCTTTTTCAGGCTGTTAGCCCCCGTACACACTAAGTTTTATCCCCCCCCCCACACCCTTACGTTTCAAGATATAGGTCAACGCTAGTTCTAATGTAGTCTATAGATGTCACTGTCTCCAATCTTGCCATGGCGAAATCACTTCTATCAAACCAACGAGGAAGTTCCGTGTTGGCGAACTCACCAATCAAATAAATACCTGTTCTCTCAGCCCCATATGAAACGTCTATGTCTTTTTCAGGCTGTTAGCCCCCGTACACACTAAGTTTTATCCCCCCCCCCCACACCCTTACGTTTCAAGATATAGGTCAACGCTAGTTCTAATGTAGTCTATAGTTCTGCTATCTTTCCCATCTTGCCTGATAGTTAAGTCTTCCACTGTTACACACTGAAAGTCATGTTAATAGAGTACACCAGGCACGCAAGTCTTGCTACAGACTAGTTTTAAGGAAGAACGAACAACTCAAACGGGGATTTTAACACTGAACAAATGTCTACGATAAATGAAAAAAAAAAACAACAACAAACGTTCCATTTATTTGGGTCAATCAAAGTATCTTCTCTTATCTTTATCATGATTCTAACAGTTGATAGATTTTCTTCCTCATTCAACACGCTTCATTATTTATAAGAGAGNGGGGGGGGGGGGGGGGGGGGAGAGGAGCGTGCAATGAGAGGCAGATGACTGTGCTATGGGAGATGACTGTGAGGTAGGACTGCGGCAGGTGACTGTGCTATGCGAGATGACAGTGAGGTGGGACTGCGGCAGATGACTGTGCTATGGGAGATGACCGTGAGGTAAGACTGCAGCAGATGACTGTGCTATGGGAGATGACCGTGAGGTAGGACTGCGACAGAGGACTGTGCTATGGGAGATGACTGTGAGGTAGGACTGCGGCAGATGACTGTGCTATGCGAGATGACAGTGAGGTAGGACTGCGGCAGATGACTGTGCTATGGGAGATGACCGTGAGGTAGGACTGCAGCAGATGACTGTGCTATGGGAGATGACCGTGAGGTAGGACTGCGGCAGATGACTGTGCTATGGGAGATGACCGTGAGGTAGGACTGCCTCAGAGTACTGTGCTATGGGAGATGACAGTGAGGTAGGACTGCGGCAGATGACTGTGCTATGGGAGATGACCGTGAGGTAGGACTGCCTCAGAGTACTGTGCTATGGGAGATGACCGTGAGGTAGGATTGTGGCAGACGACTGTGCTATGGGAGATGACCGTGAGGTAGGACTGCGACAGATGACTGTGCTATGGGAGATGACCGTGAGGTAGGACTGCGGCAGACGACTGTGCTATGGGAGATGACCGTGAGGTAGGACTGCGGTTTACGGCAGACACTCCCAAAGGAGCTTAAGTTGCGATCTCTTCACAATTTCTCTAATTTGTCCCGATGCACGACCCACTCACGGCTCACCCACCTCCCATAAAAACAAGTGACTCCTCTTGTTTGTCCCGGTGCACAACACACCCACCTCCCATAAAAATGCGTGACTCCTCTTGTTTGTCCCGGCTGTTAGATCTGTAGACACATCATTTATACTAGCTGCTCTCAAACACAGCTGTTAGATCTGTAGACACATCATTTACACTAACGGCTCTCAAACACAGCTGTTATGTTAGATCTGTAGACACATCATTTACACTAACGGCTCTCAAACACAGCTGTTATGTTAGATCTGTAGACACATCATTTAGACTAACGGCTCTCAAACACAGCCGTTATGTTAGATCTGTAGACACATCATTTACACTAGCTGCTCTCAAACACAGCTGTTAGATCTGTAGACACATCATTTACACTGGCTGCTCTCAAACACAGCTGTTAGATCTGTAGACACATCATTTACACTAGCTGCTCTCAAACACAGCTGTTAGATCTGTAGACACATCATATACACTAACGGCTCTCAAACACAAATATTCTGTCAAAATACATTGGTACACATATATCTGACCAAACAAGAAATGTACACTTTCCTGAAAGTTTATTAGATTATCCAGCAAACGCACAATTTTAAACAATACATTACCAAGAAAAAATCTGACTAATTCAAGACTACAGGGTTTATCCTACCATGTCTTTAATACAAGATACAGTTAAAACAGGTTATATTACCAGAATATAAGTTTCCTTAAGTAATTAAAGATTGACAACACCAAAATTCATTGTCATGATCAAATCAGAGAACCCCAAATGGTGAACTCAGTGATAACCTTTACAGTAGAGTTAAAAACAATGATGAGCAGAGTTAATAGAACATGTGAGTAGATTGGACAAGTTTGATAACATAGGATTGTTGACATCAACACAAAGATTCATTAAGTCCTCATGGTGAGGTACACAAATATCTTCACCCCTTACAAAGGGATAAAATCTTCACAACCTACGTTGTTCCAGTGATGCTGCAAAGCTTCAGTCGCATGCCGTGGTTAATTTAAAATATACATATTCTTGTAGGGAAATAAAATTAACGGCAACCCTTTTGAATTACCTTGGTAGATTAGACTCCACCCAAGAAACAGCTCAAAATTCAGAAGAGAGCAGCAAGATAATATTAGAGTTAAATATTGTTTGCCTATGCTATCGAAATATTAACAAAAAGTACTAAAAGTTTATTGAGATTTTATGGAACTACTGGGGGTCAATTTATTTGATTCAAATAATTTTGTAACATTGTATTTATGTAATAAAAAATGTGCTGAACTATAATTTTAATGACTTGATTGTCTGTTTTCTTCAATGATGTGCATTAAAAATTCAGTTCATATTCCTGGATAGATTTAAAATTGATTAAAAATTGAAAATCTGACTAATTTCATGGAGCGATGCACAAACAGCACCCATTATCACCTATTTAAGCGGTAATGTATATACTGTCCTGATGTAGAATTTCAAGTCATGACAAGCACCCTGCAATGATAGAATCACTGGCACAACATGGTTGTAATAGAACGGGGGGCGAATTTCGCCGCACAGAACACAGAGACAGTAAAATTGACTTTTAACTGTGCTAGAGAGAAGACCTGGCTCCCTGCATGTGTTCATGTTACAAAACAAGTTAGGAGAAGAGATAATTAAAAATGATAATTTTAAACAATTATCCAGTAATTTTTAAGCAAAAAACCCTCTGTGCTACTTAAAGCTTGTAACAGACCAGTGAAGGCTTGGTGAAATAGCATTGAGAGCATCAACAAAAATTAATGATTGGTGGTCTGAAGCACTTGTAAATAGCCAGTCATGTGCTCGGAGTAGGTTGATACTTTTAAAATGCATTGGTATAAAGACCTACAGTAGTTAATTTTTGTGTGTGAATTTACCACAATTTTCACTGGTCCCCAGAACAAAATTGGAGCAGCACTAATGATTTAAACATTTATAATTTACAAGCAAAGAAAAATAGAAATTATATAAAAAAAAAAAAAACCAGGTTTGAAGATGTAAAACTAATTTTTTTGTTTAAATGCAGCTGTACAATGATTAAAAGTTGAGTTATTTATCATTTTTTGTCTTTTGGCACATGATCAAACTTGATCCAAAGAATTGTCTAACTTGATCCAATGAATTGTCTAACAATCTTGACATGAAATAAAGTCAACAAGATTATAATAAGATTTGCTGGAAATCATGAATTATCTAACTTTTCTTGTCAATCACAGAAAATGGAGATTCTAATGTCTACTTAAACACTTAAACACATTCAAATTGATAAGACAATTAATTTTTTTCCTCTTTGCCTCTATTAAAAACGGTTGTTTTTTTCATTTTCAGTGGACGGATGAAAACTCTTTATATTATGTACTTGCTTCTTCTTCTTTTTGGGGTTTCCGTTATCAATGACCTTTACATCTATCACAAGTTATTTTTCAGGTTTCTTTAATCTGTTAAAAATATTCAGTAAAAAAAAAATAAAAGAGGAGTATCTACTACCTCCTGTGTTTTAGGTGCTGCTAGAATTATTATTTTATTAAAAATATTTACCAATGTATTTAATTGAGAAGAAATTATATAAGGCTAAACAGACACAATCCTAAATGAATGACAATTATATGGTACATGCAACAGAATTGTAGGAATAAAAATAAGACATTCTTATAAGGAAATAGAGTATTGAAATTGAAAGTATAAAGATCACTGTTATGTTTCAACATTAAAGAAAAATAAAGTTTGAGGGGGGGGGGGGAAAAAAAAATAGAGAGAAAAAAAAAAAAAAAAAAAAAAATTTTATATATATTTATAAAAAAAAAAAAATAAAAAAAAATTTTAAAAAAAAAAAAAAAAAAAAAAAAAAAAAAAAAAAAAAAAAGGTTTGTTAATTTTGAAGAGCTCCACTGAATCCAAATGTGTTTATCTATGCATTACTATTAATTTAAGTGTTGTTTTGAAGGGGTGGTTGGGAACCACTGATCGGTTCCATATCCCCATGGTATGAATACCTGTCAATGAACTGGGTCAGCCTGACAAATGCAATACATGCAGCATCTTCACCCAACAAATGAACATGAGGATTGAGGATACTGGTGTTGACCGGCTTGCTATTTTTAGACAGCACTGAAATGAAGAAAGAAAATAAATCATTGTGACCTATATCATGTGATTGTTATATCTGGTGACTGTTATATCAACTATATCATGTGACTGTTATATCAGGTTACTGTAAATTCAACCAGAAAATTCCCAGTGCCAAAAGAATTTTAAATACAGCAAATGATAATACAACAATGAAGTAAGAATTGGTCCACAATTTCTCTACATTTCATGACATTATTTAATCAAAATTTTCATAGATAGCCTCTTGTTTTTATTGATAATCAAATATTGGTCAAAGGGACAACATTAAAAAAAAAATATGAAAGAAAGCTGCCGGGAATGTTCAAAGATCATTACATAACTAGTTGTTACTGGTCCAAGAACTTGGTTGTTACTGGTCCAAGAACTTGGTTGTTACTGGTCCAAGAACTTGGGCAAGTTGTCAAAAAAAATTTNTGTGATATTTAAAATTAAATGGTAAAATAAAATCATCTTTGTTATCACCTTAGATTTGCTTTGCAACATATAGACAGGCATAGGGTTTGGGGAAAAGGGGGGGGGGGGAATAAGTTCTGAATAAAATACTTCACAGAAGTAATTTCTCCAACTTTTGGACATCAACACAAGTCAGTATTTCCTAAATAGCCTGGGTTAAACTTACTACCAGAGTATAACAATAAGCAATATATGGACTAAATACACATTTAGAAACAGGGACTTGACATTTCTAGAAATTAATTTTAGATTATGAAGGAAAAAGACTGAAATCCTTATCCTGTGTAGCAGTTTGATGAAGAGCTCCACTTAAAAAGTTGACCTTGCGTCAAGTTGAAACAAACAGTTATTTGTTAGTGAAATTTCTCAAAAACTTGAAATCTCTCATGATGGAAAGTGATAAAATAATTACTTAAGTGGGTTTACAAAAAAAATATATATTCATTTCTTCAAAAATAAAAGAATATTAACTCACATGTGGTTGAATTTATTTTAAGTTGTAGCAACAGGTGGTGTTTTGTAACTTAGGATTTTTTAAAGTTGACCTACTAAAGAAATATATCAAACATATACTAAAATATCTCTGATTGTAATCATCCTCTACATTGACTTTTGAAAAGCCAAAACAAAACAAAAAAAAAAAAAAAAAAAAAAAAAAAAGGACAAAAAAAAAAAAAAAAACAAAAAAAAAAAAAAAAGTTGAGGGGGGGGGGGGGATACAAGAATCTAGAGCTAACAAGAAATAAAGCAATCAAGTTTATATATACATTTAAAATAAATCAAAATTACAGGTATATTTAAAAAAAACAAAAAACAATTAGTAAAATAAACTGTTGTAAATATATTTTTTTAAAACCTGATAAAGAATAAATAAATAAATATCTTTAAGACTAGTCAAAGAACAACTAAATGTTGAAATACTGCAATTAGTCTAATTAAGCCAACTTTTATCTTTTTTCTTTCAAAACTGCAGGTTGATTTTTATCTGATCAATGTTAAAATATTTTTTTAACACAAAAGTAACTATTAAAACTTGCAACATTCACATCAACAATATCTAGAAGTTTAGACAAATTGTAAGGATTCTCCTTTTCTTTGAATTAGTCTAACCCTTTTTAGTGTATTAATATGTCATTCAACATATGCATGAAAAGTAATAATATAAGTAATATGTCATTCAACATATGCATGAAAATTGAACTATATCTTATTTGAATCTCAAACATTTTATAATAAACATATGATATATCCATTCAACCAAATCAAAGTAATATTGAAAAAGCTGACACCCACAAAAAGTCTTTAAGACAACACATTGAAAATAGAATATACACAAAGAAAGATGCCACAATAAAAACAGTAATAATTTTATACAATTCCTTGATAATGTAAGAGCATTCACCAATTTTAACAACATAAAAATCTATATTTACGACCTATTCGAAAAGGAAAACTGATTTTTTAAATTATCCTGACAATAAAATACTGTTTTCATTTTCAAATCGGATGTAAATATATATTTTTATGCTGTTGAAATTAGTGAACGCTCTTACACTATTAAAAAACTAATTACAATAATGGTAGCGGTAATTTAAGTTTAAAAAAAGAACAACAGCACAACAAATAAATATTACAGCAGCATTTGAAGCTGCTTAACACCTGCCCAACTTGGGGATTTAACTTGTCCCACCATGCCATTATCCATAGACAATGCTTTAGGGTCATGATTTAAATGATATCTTCAAATGTCTGATTACTTCAGACTTCAATCAGGTCGAGTGCTAAATGAGACAGAGGAAGATGTTTCTACACTCAAATTAGTCTGTGCACATTTTGCAATTATTATGGTTTTAATTAAATTAATTTAAAAATCCTAGTCTTAAGCTTTAGAACTTTTAGGTTTTTACTCAATTCTAGTGTTAATTTGGTGTATATTTTCTGGAGGGATTGAAATACAGAGCACTTTGTTTTACAAAGACCTTCCTACTGACCTTAGATTAGAGGTATAAAGAATTTAAAACATATAAAAATGTCATTTTACTCACTTCAGAAAAAAACAAAAGACCTATAAAAAAACAAACTTTCATTTACCTAAGTAAAATGTGTGATATTTAAAATTAAATGGTAAAATAAAATCATCTTTGTTATCACCTTAGATTTGCTTTGCAACATATAGACAGGCATAGGGTTTGGGGAAAAGGGGGGGGGGGGGAATAAGTTCTGAATAAAATACTTCAAAGAAGTAATTTTTCCAACTTTTGGACATCAACACAAGTCAGTATTTCCTAAATAGCCTGGGTTAAACTTACTACCAGAGTATAACAATAAGCAATATATGGACTAAATACACATTTAGAAACAGGGACTTGACATTTCTAGAAATTAATTTTAGATTATGAAGGAAAAAGACTGAAATCCTTATCCTGTGTAGCAGTTTGATGAAGAGCTCCACTTAAAAAGTTGACCTTGCGTCAAGTTGAAACAAACAGTTATTTGTTAGTGAAATTTCTCAAAAACTTGAAATCTCTCATGATGGAAAGTGATAAAATAATTACTTAAGTGGGTTTACAAAAAAAATATATATTCATTTCTTCAAAAATAAAAGAATATTAACTCACATGTGGTTGAATTTATTTTAAGTTGTAGCAACAGGTGGTGTTTTGTAACTTAGGATTTTTTAAAGTTGACCTACTAAAGAAATATATCAAACATATACTAAAATATCTCTGATTGTAATCATCCTCTACATTGACTTTTGAAAAGCCAAAACAAAACAAAAAAAAAAAAAAAAAAAAAAAAAAAAAAAAAAAAGGGGGGCTAAAAATTATATATATGCCAAGTCAGAGAAATATCATGACTAGACTTTTGTTTGTTTATTGAATGGTCTGTGAAGTCAGAGAAAACATCAAGTTTCAAAGGCTCACAGCCAGAAAACATGGACTGACATGATGACTTCATTGGTCAGCCCAAGCTCAACTTTTACCGTGCTTTCCATATAAAATTAATGTGCTTCTTGCTTGTAGTTTATGATCAGGTTACAAATTTCCTCGGCCCTGAGAACACCAGGGTATCTGTTCATCACCTTACGGACTGAGGCTTCTTCAAAAACATTGCTAAGGTGATAGTAGATGGCATAACGTGGGTCACTGGGTACAATTGGGGCATCTTCTGATGTGATGCTCGTCACCTGGCCGCTATATGAATTTGTCTGGCCATAGGGTGCGGCTGGCTGGTTTCTCTGCTGGTCATGTTGTGGTGGCATGTATGTCATCTGTGACTGAGAGTATGGCAGCTGGCTTGTTTGAGACATCATGGGGGTCATATTGGGTAAATAGTTCTGAGGAAACATGGAGTGGGGCGCTTGCTGGAAGTGATGAGGAAAGCCGGTTGGTATAGGGCTCAGGGGGACTCTATTGGGAACAACTGCATGTGGAGGGAGCTGTGACAGCGGAGGCATGGAAGAGTTGAAAGGGTGGAAGTTGCTCCCCACACCAGGCATGTAGGTATTTCTAGGCTGGCTGACGGCAGATTCTTGTTTGAGCTGTTCTTGATGCAGCTGGCCAAGCCTCTGCTGGATCTCCAACTGCTGCTGCTGCAAAAGTTGGTATGACTGGTGTTTAACAGGATTCTGCTGCTGACCCTGGTAGCCAAAGTGCTCTGGAGAACTTTGATCTGAGTCAACTTGGTAAAATTCTTGCAATTCCCCAAGACCTTTGCGGTTGTGAATCTGAGGGTCTGAGGTGCTGTTCTGTCTCGTAAGGCCCAGGGACGGGCTCACATAAGGTCCTTGTTGGTAATGATGCACGGGCATGCTGTTTTGAGACTTAAGGGCAACACGTTCTCCCCCATTATAAACAGGGCCCATGGCAGATGACCGGCGACCCATAAAATGGGACATTTCATAAGGCTCTTGCACATTTCCCGTGGAGCTAAAAGCTCGACGCAAGTTGGGGTGCTCCGCAGGATGGTTTAAAACTCCACCGAGGATGGGATTGTTGATGGGGGGCTTGGCCATGACCGGTGGAGGACACTCCAACTGACTTTGAAATGACGCAAACAAGGGATCAGATCCTGAGCTGTAGCTGCTGTCACAGGAAATGTTGGAGAACAAGTTTTTGGGAATGGCGGATGCATTGTGTTCTTCCGGCAACAGACTGCATCCAACACTCTGACGTCTGACAAGACTTTGGTTCAAGTTCTTGCCCTGGCTAACCAGAGATCCTTGATGTTCAAAGATACTTAAATTGGGGATGTTATCGTCTTTAAAGTAAGGAAAACTTTGAGCGGGGTAGGGCTGGGCTACGGGTGGCGGCGGGTAAGGTGGTAGACAATCAACTCTGGTCTGCTGCTTCTGATCAGGAAATCTTGTGGACGAGGAAATGGGACTTGAAGTTCGAGTTGAAGAAGGACTTGAGGTATGCTCAGAGAAAAACTTGGCTTCTTTGCCCTCATCTGATAATTTTTTGGCCAACAACAAGTGTCCGCTGACATAGGGCTCCTGCTGCTCCGGTTTTGGGACGGTCAAGTGTGAAGGCGAGGCTCTTGGGGATTTAGTGATCACTCCTCTCAGAGGTGATGAGGTCTGCGGCAGGCTGCTCGATGCCGTCACCGGTGCTTTGATGATCTCTCTGTGTGGAACCGGTGATGTCCGATTGCTGGATGACTTGCTAGATCCTGTGTCAAAGTATGGAGAAATGGGTCCCTCGTCAAAACATGATTTGAATCCAAAGTTGTGTGGTTCCTTTATATCCATCTTCTCCAGGGCAGCGGTCAGCTCTGCCTTTTCTAATATTTTCCTGGGCTCATTAAGATAGTCAGGGGTCTTTTGAGATATCAGTGATTTGGAGTGAGCAAGTTTAGGTTTATCCCTCCTTGATTGGTGATCCCCATCTGATGTGAGGAGTTCTTCAGGAAAAAATGACTTTGTCCTTGAAAGCTTTTGTTTAGGTCTTCTCCCTTTTTCTGCCGCCATCTCAGACATTTTTATGTGGCGCTCCTGAATTTTTATGTCAGCCTGCTCTTTCAGTGTCTCAGTTATAGATTTTTGGGGGGCGAAACCCCTTTCCGGGTGATAGTAGCGGCATTTATTTCCATACGTACATTTCTTGCCATACGGACAAGACTCTTTGGGTTTGGGTGTGGATTCCGATGGCGTCTTCCGCAAGAAATTGTCCAATGTTGGGCCTGTCCTACCCAGTGGATCCTCTGGGGGCATAAACCTGTTGTTTTAAAAATGGAAACAATTAATCATTTAATAATTTAAATTATTTAACTTTGCTAAGCGTGGAGCGCTTAGTTTTCTTTCATCTCTAAAAAGCAAATTCAATTCTTTCACTTCGCAAACTGGAGATATAAGTACTGGTGAGTTTCTAGCAGAAAAAACATGTGATCTATAATATAATTTCAAAATAAAAAGATTGTTTAAAAATGCCCATTTGTTTACCTATCATTGACGAATGAATACATGAGGAGCCTTTGGTCCACAACTTTACGATACTCTTCACTCTCAGCAACCAGGTCCCTGTACACATCATTGGATACAACTATCCCATCCGTGTCTTTGGCCAGGTTCAAAATATAGCGGTCATCGTAGCAAACAACCCTGCGCCCCTTCACTCTCCGGGCCGGAGTAAACACAACAATTCTTTCTTTATCCAACTCAGAAAGAATCTCTTGATCTATTGAGAATGAAAGAAAACAACATTGTTTTTTAAAGGATTCATTTAAAAGAGATTATTTATTTTCCACATCATCAACATTCAGTTCCAGCAGCCATTTGTGCAGGTGCTCTGTGCCCTGATGCCATTACGAAGAACTTACATGCTCTATGCTGCTGTTCTTTGTTTGTACTAACTAAAAGGTTTAAATTATCCATATTGCAGTACAAAGCTTTCAGAGTGAAATAGAGGATCTCAGGAACAGAGTTCTCAATTATGGAGATTTCTATGGAGATGTATAGATTACAACAAACAAACAAACAGCCCCTACTAACCTGTAATAGGGGCATCGGGTCGGGAGGTCTCCTTACGCCACTGAGGCACAAAGACAGTGATCTCTTTGTGTCCACGCTCTAGAAACCAGTCAACAACAATCTTGATCCCCTTGCACGAAAACACCTTCTTGCCATGGCTGAAAAGTAAATAAAAGGACTATACAAGCGTGGGAATTGGGAATTAAAATACTCTGTAGACTTTCGGAGGTGCTAGAGTCACCTAAGAGTCAATATCAGGATTGAGCTTTTAAAAATAATTCAAAATAATAAAACGAAAATTACTTTGTGGGCATCAAATAAGTGGTGGTGTGTGTGCCTTCCCCCCTCCCCCCCCCCCCCAGTTGTGCATAGGGCTAATGATCCTGTCACGAAAAACTGTAAATGCTATGAGAGCTAAACTACAATCAGAAAAACTGTGGAGACTGGACCTATAACCGGTCAAGGAGATATTAGCCTGGTCAGTGTGCTGATGCAAATGAAAATAACTGAAAAGTATTTTTATATTACTTTACAGTTTAATTATGTTACTCTTCAAAATTTTATTTCAGTTTTATCTTAATTAGGAGAGGTTCAAGTAAACTGTTGTTCTGTAGAATGCCTACAGGGTCAAACAATGTAAGGGATGATTCAAGGCTCCAGTGGGTCAATGGCCAGATAAAGTCTTGTTAACGCACTGGTCAAGTTATAGTTTGTACAAAGTACATTATTTTGTTGAGGATACTTAAAATCTTTAAAAGCGTGAACCTAGCAGTTAAAGGAAAAGAAAAGTGTATGAATGTGTAGCAACCATTAACAAAAGAACAAACTTTTTTTAGGCCAAAAAACCCCTGTAAGACTTAAAAATGTAATGCTCCAAAAATTAAACTAATGGGTACAAAATTCTAACAATTCTCATTCTTTAATGCCTAGAGATATTTGTCTTTAAAAATTGATAATTTATCGAAAGCTTATGTTTTAATATAGGTCTCTGTCTCCATGGGCTCAAACACCCCCCCCCCATATGCCCCCCCCCCCCCCCCC
>CAXITT010000955.1:143821-171085 GCA_964033795.1 Lymnaea stagnalis
TATGCCCCCCCCCCCACACCCAACCCTCATGAAAGGAACTAATTAAGACCAATGTCAGACACAGGATCAAATGTGTACTGGCAACACAAACCAAGTTTGTTCTTCCTGAATTAATCAGGAATCTGAAAGGTGAACATGGAAACCCCTTGTGCCCCAGAGACCTAACTGTTCATTCAAATGTGAAATATCAAATACCCAAAATCTATTTCTAAAACTACAACTCATTCAACTAAGTATCCCTTATATAAATATGCATGTAATGTAAACCATATCATTACACCTGACCATGTTTAATAATTTATATTAAACAGACTTGCATTTTAATGTATTAAAATTATTTTTTAATTTAAAAAATTATCTATAATATATAATTTTACATTATAAATGGTTATAACTATTTAAAATTATATAGAGAAATTAAATGAATTGTTTAACATGACAAAGAGAATACCAATAATGATAAACAATTAACACCTACTGCCCCTGTTGTCGCTGTAGCCAAATTATAAACATAGACCTTTTACTTTATATTATAAATACATTAAACTATAAATGATAATGTAGTTTGTATTCAGGCATTTGGTGTGAAGTAAACGCTCAGCCATTCTTTAACAAAAACACTAAGCTCACCAAGCATTAAATAAAATTATGCCCAATGTAAGATCTACTGACAAGCTCAAAACTATGAATAAATTATCATCATGAATATTGTTTGTTAATAAGAAATTAAAATAAGGGGAGGTGTACAGCAAGATTGATTTCTTTCGTAAGCCCAGACAGGTATTTAAAGGAACTTTTAAGGGAGTTTCCAACAAACCTTGGACTACTTTTTATAATTTATAGGTTACAAAACCACAGGGTCGACATACATATTTTCTTTGTCTTTGCCTTCTTCAAAAACACATATGCATTTTTTTTGGTTTACAGGATTGTTAGCTTATGCCAGGGTATATTATTTATTACGTTGGTCAACCTTGCCCTTTGTGTTAAGTTTCAGATCTATTTTACCATTTCTATTCTTGTTTAAACTAACATATTTGTTACAATTAACTTATTAATTAAATGACATATTTATAAAGTACTACTAACTAATGCCTATAGTCTGTTGAGGGTCTGAGATTACTCTCTTATAGCCCCGGCCCGTAAATTGGCTATCAACTCCATCTGCTGAGCTGTGCCATATAAGATTGTCCTCACATAGGGCTCTCACGCACCTTGGCCTCCCCTGAAACATCTAATGATGGGCATTTGGTCAACAGATGCCCTAGAGATTAAGGAACCAGGCAGCAATACAGACTGGTAGAGTCACTAGACTCTGCTGTCTATGACCTAACTTCCACCAAGAGTCTTGTCTTCTAGGAGATGGCATGTCATTGAAAACACCTCTGGCCTTCTAAGTACTACTAAAATATATGATCAAACAAATGAGTCAATGTGAATAAATCTAAAGAAAGCAACATCTCTTCTGTGAAGCCCTAATTTACACTTCCTCTGCATTAATTATGAGTTCATAAATAGAAATTAAACAGCACCTCCCCAGACTAGCCAACTTAGGACTAGTCATCTTATAAGTGTCATCAACCACTGGCATTTGGCTACAAACAGGATGTGTCAACTACAAAAAACACACACACTATTTTGTCCACACACTTAACAAATGAATATGGCAACCCCCTCAACTGCTCTAAATAAAGTGTGGGGCTTATATAACTAACAATGATCAAACTATGGTTGGTGGCATCAAACGAGCGGTACTATTCAATTTCAATTTTTAAAAAAATATTTGTCTTTTATATTCTTTGAAAATAATGGAGAAAAAAAAGGGGAAAAAAAGGAGGGGGGGGGAGGGGAGTGAGTGAGTGAGAGAGAGAGAGAGAGAGAACAGATCATTTATGTATGGACCAGCTTAAAAAGTTCCAATCTAGAAAAAAAGAAATGATATAAAAATAACTTTTGGTTCGATGTGGTCTAAAGTTTTTGGTTCAAATGAATAATTTATAATATTTAAAAAAGACATATTATAGTGGACAAGTAAAAGCTTTTTAAATGACTGTTGTTGTTTTTTTGTTGCTAAATGTACTACCACCAGGGTCTAATTTAGCATTTTGATAGTCACTAAGTTCTTTAACATGTTAGCAACCACTAATGCTTCAAATGAGTTGGGAGTTTTTAAAAAATAACCCAACACAGAATTAAAATTAGATTGCCTCTGGGAGTTACAGGGGACAAATTATTTGTACTTGAAATTTGGGCCACTAATTTGTACATAATAGATCTTACACAGCAAGAATACTTCCCCAGAGTCCAAATAAGGAAGTTTAATCCTCAGCACAAACTAGTGTTTCCATACATGGAGTTAAAAAAATTGTATAGTTTACCCTCTGTTCATTTTGATATCCATTTTCAACATTTCAATTTATGCCCTGGTATATTTTAACACCTTTTAACAAATTTAATAACTCATAGCAGACTTATGCGGCTGACTGACAGGGGTGATTGAATGCCACATGACGACAATTGAAAAAAGTTCTATTTAAAATGAATGAAATAAGCTTTATTTGGAAGTTAGTTGATCTCATACGCTAGATTATTTAGCACTTGTTAGCACCATGTAAAAGGGAAAAATTAGGTTTGCAACTTTCTTGTCCAATAGCAGAATGTAAGCATCAATATATATATTAAATACATACAGTCAAGCCAATGGAAAGGAATAGGTAAAGGACGTATTTCAAATTAAAATAAAAATGTATATGAATTACAGTCACTAATATCTACTACATCTACTGTATTGACATTTTTTAAATCACAAACAGGGAAAATTCAAGGGTTTGTATTTAAAACGTCAAGAAACATAGAAAAGCTCTATAAACAGTGCTCTTACCTCATTGCTACATTGCTTCCGTCTATAATGATATGACGAAGGTTGTTGCTGCTGTCTCCATCACTGCTTTGGTTACTATTCGGGCCACCAACACCAAGTGGATAAAATGAAGGCTCCCCAGAGCTGTAGCTAAAGAAATCACTGGATCTGTTGTCTGAATTATGGTTTACATTTTGATATATCTTGTAGTCCCCATCTATATTTTTATCATGCCTCTCTGAGATCCCTGAGTCTGTGGCTCCAATGGCAATCAATTCAGACAGGAGGTCATTGGAATCGATGTCAGGACCTAACTTTTTTAAGGCTTTCGAAACTTGATCCTCAGAGTATCCTAGCTTCAAAGCTCGTTCAACCTGTGTGCTATACCTAGGGTCAGACAAAAAGTCCTCTGAAGTGATATAAGTTGGAACATCAATTTCATCATCAACTGGATTGTCGTTTAGTGAATCAATTACAAGCTCACTTACATATGAACTTTTTTGCCTAGTGTTATCCATACATTTCTCACCATCGGAAGTTTTCTGTTCACGAAAATTGTCTAAAAGCATGACAACCCTTGCTCTAGCAGAGCCCACACTCTTTTCAGATCCCTGCAGTGTGATCTCATAGCAATCAGGCTGGAAAGTCATGAGACACAATGTTGTGCTCTGTAGTTCATTTGAATTTTGAAAGACCATTTCAAATTCAGATGGGGAATCAAGCGAAAAGGGGTATGTTGTGTAATCAGGGATTGGAGTCAAATGTGAAGTTACATAGTTCTGAGGAAAAAATAATAGAACAGGTTATGTTGTTGGTCTTAAAATAATTCAACATTACATTTTATTTGATGAAGATTATTCAAAGCAGAACTTTTGAAGGCTGGACTGCACTTCTACAACTACAAGGTCAGAGATTTTTACATTTGAACCATTTCAGGGCCATATTTTACTACTAAATTTACTTGTTCCTAAACTGTAATTTAACTATAAGCCTAAACTAAGAAAAATAAAAGCAATATGAGTATGGGTTAGGACAAACAAGGGCTGTAGATGAGCTAAGGTTTATCATTTATAGTATATGATTAAAGATAACAAATCTACGAATTCGCTGGCCCAACGTCATCAACAAGGAGGATCTTTGGTGGCGCACACAACAAGAACCAGTGGAAGAATTAGTCTGCCAGCGCAGATGGAGATGGATTGGTCACACCCTCAGAAAGCCCACATCACGTATCATGAGACAAGCCCTCACTTGGAACCCCCAGAGCAAGAGAAAAAGAGGTCAACCCAAAATGACTTGGAGAGGGGAACTAGAGGCAGACACAAAAAAGAGTGGGCACAACTGGGGACAGCTGCAGAGACTCTCCCAAGACCTGGATGCCTGGAAAGCCTTTGTTAGTGTGTGGCCTATGCCCCAGATGGGACGACAGGCGATGATATTATGATTAGGAAATAAGATAATATTTAAAGTCTTAATTAAGCCTATAGTGACTATATAATACATTCCAAGTGATAAGTTTTACGCATACTTTGTACACGTTTATTTTAAATTTCCGATTTGTTTGACTCTACACATGTTTTTTAAACAGGTTTTCCGTGATTTTGAAAAAAAAGCACTCTTTCAAATCTTGCAGCAGCTATCAAAACATTTGTTTACTTTTACATTTAATACTATTAAGACATTTCAATGGTGATCAAAATGAAGCTAAAATCCTATTGATATTGGACAATGTGAATTCTGGGATCGGTGGGTGATCTTTAACTATGGGTTAAAGTCACTTCGAGCCCTTGGGGATGAAGCGTGTTTTTGAAATGAACTTTATTATTATTATTATTAAATATAGAATCTGGGTTGCAGAGTGCCAGTGACAAGGCCTGTTTGCTTATTTTGGTTTATATTTATAGGCCTAGCTATTGTAGGAATCATTTGTGAATTAACAGCCTAACCTAGTAGTAACTTTGAGAACATTACATTTGTTAGGGATTTGGAACAGATGCAGACATTTTAAAAAAGGATATAGATTCATGCATTTAATCCAGAGATTATTAACTTAAAAAGGTTATAAAAATTATAAATTTTGTTTCAACATGTCTGGACTACAGAATTCTAAAATATCATATTATAAGGACCTAATGGCTATGATGATAAGAATAAGAGAACTACTTCTCCATTTTGGCCCAAATTTATTATATTTATTTATTTTAAATAGTCTTATTAACTCTTTGGCTGCGGCACAATGCAGTGCTTTCATCCAGTGTTCTAAAAAGCATTGACCAACGCGCTTTGCGTTGTTTCAATATCATGTTTTTTTCTTTGCTATTTCTTGGTTCAACTTTTTAAGAGCTATTTTTAATTAAGACTTTTACATAGAAGAGTGGTACTTCATTGTTTATAAGCGAAACCAAGGTTTATTTGTTGTCATTTGAAGCATTATTTTGATGATTTTCCTCGCTATTTTTTTCTACTGTGGCTATGGCTACCCTAGGCCCTTGTAGGTGAGTAAGTTTCTTAGACAATTAAGTAACAGCTCAAAAAGCTTTGGAATTGTTTTATTTTATACTATTTCTTTTGATCATTGATAATGAAGATGATTTATTTAGATTCATAGCATGATTTCGATGTAGTTTGGGAGGATTTTAAAAAAATCGAAAAAATTTACATTTTTTTTTTTCAAAGAGCGGAAAAAGAGTGAGAGGTTGGGTTTATTAAAAAATATTTAAAATATTATTCTTTGGTTTATAAGACTAAACTTAGTATCAAATGAAAGGTAACTGAAAGGCCTATATGTTTGTATACTTATTTCTTCACTTTTAATAAAATAAGTTACAGAAAAGAACCATAAAATGTGAAAACATTTTATGCTAAACCATTTTTCCCCAAACCCTATGATGTACGAATACCTCATCTTCACTTCTAAAACCAATTCCTCTAAAACGACTACTATCGGAATCATGCGATGCATCTAAATATAAATCATCTTCACTATCAAAAGAAATTGTATAGAACAATTCCATAGCTTTTTTAACTGTTAATCGTCTAGGAAACTTACCTACTAGGGCCTAAGGTAGCCATAGCAACAGTAGGGAAAAAAAAACATGAAGAAAATCGTCAAAATAATGCTTCAAATGACAACAAATAAACCTTGGTTTGGCTTGTAAACAAGAAGTACCACTCTTCTATGTCGTAAAAGTCTTATGTTAAAACAGCTCTTATAAAGTTTAACCGAGAAATCGGAAAGAAACAAACATGATATTGAAACAACGCACAGCGTGTTGATGTGTGCTTTTGAGAACGGCTGAAGAGCCTGAAGATCGCAGTGTGCGTTGTTCTGCATCGAAAGAGTTTTTAAAAATATTAATAGGCTACACACAAAAGGATAAAAATGGCGTCATATCTGCAGTTTGGCTTACTTTCGCCTTTTCAATGTTTTCCTGTGACAATTCTGCTTTGAAACATAAAGTAATGGATGATGGTATGTCAGCTGATCCATGTTTAGGAGAATTATCATCAAATACACTTTCATACTCTTTTGTCTTAGCTGCATCAGCTGTGCCATTTTTCTTTACTGTGTTGTTAAATACAACCCCCGAATTCTTATGTGAACCATCATTTGTTTTACTAATGCAGGCTACAGTTAAATCTTGAATTTCAGCAATATCATGGGTTATTTCTACATTGAATACGGATTTAACAGTACTTATAACGGTACAAAGTTTTCTGAGGGTAGCCGCGGCTTCCACCCGGTTACACAAAAGTTGCAAAGTCATACAGTTCGTGGCCATTGCTTGAGGCCAAGGCAGAGCACCACAACATGGTTAAACTTTACATGTAACAAAAGAAAGAAAGTCACGAATAAGAAACGTCATTGAATTGATAAGTTAATCGAAGAATTAGTCGTTTTGTATTCGCTCTCTTCCGTCAACTAGTATAGTACGCCATATTTGTTGACAGTCGCAATAACCAACCCACAATCCTTCAACATCCTGTGAACAAGAAGGCGTCTAATAAAAGTGTGTCAAATGAGAAGGCAGCCTGCGAAACATAGGCCAGAGGGCGAGTTCAAAGTTCACCTTATTACTGTAAAAACGGTAATTGTTGGTATTTGACAGTCTGAAAGGTTTTAACGTAAATTAAATTTAAAATAATTTCCCCCATTTAACAATCCTCATCCTCATGTCCCTTAGTCCTTGGACCGTTGGGGGGCCACAGATGACATGTGAACCATCCTCTTCCATTCCTCATGTTTATTCATGTTTAAATAAATTAAGTGTATAACTCGTAGTTTACTGCATATAATTATAATTATCTGATCAAGTGTGATATACAATATAGATATATTAGCCTATAACAGTGGTCGGAAAATAGCGGCTCGCGAGCCGCATGCGGCTCTTTAGCGACCTGAGTGCGGATCGCCCAGTTGTCCACAAATCGGTTATGACTCCGAAAAACATGGTTATTGAAAGGTTTTTGAAAATAATTTTGACTCCTAAAAGTGTTTTAAATGCCCTCTATGCTGATTTTTTTTACTCTTTTAACTAATGAGTGTTCCGACCACTGGCCTATAACAAAACCAGCGGCAGGGTCAGGGTTAGTGCCATCCGCTGTGGGCCAAGAATGTTGCCGCCCACCTTCCACGAAAAAAACAAACACTTCATTTCGGCCAAATGCCCCATCTCCATACAAAAAAAAAGTGCTTCCCGGGGTGGACGACCCCCTTATACGCCATTGGGCATCTCATACGCCACTGGCCATCTCACACGCCACTGGTCATCTCATACGTCACTGGCCCTCTCATACGCCACTGGTAATCTCACTCGCCACTGGCCATAACCATTGCAACCAAGGGTTTAAACTGATTAATTTTTAGACTACCGGCTATGACTAATTGAATAATTTCAGTGATTAAATCATATAAAAGTATTTAAAGGTTTAAGTGACATTTAATTTGGTGTGTACTTGGTTTAAAGACTATCATTAACGTTTTCACACGATTAAAAAATTGTTAAGAATTTTTTTTTAAATTAATAAAGTACACCTATATATATAATTCGCCAGAAACTAGGGCACAACAAGACCAAGAGGACCACGCAGGCTATATATAGATACGCCAGCAGAGCAAGCAAGACGCAGGCAAACCCTCCCCTCGCTTCCCTTGCCTGCCAATCGTTGGTCTCGATACATGCGCACTGCGGTGGAGCTACCGCCGCCCCCCCCCTGCACCACCATCGCTTGCCAGCCAGCTCGCGGCGTCTGCTAAGCCACGGGTCGGCGTGAAATAAAAAGTGTGCAGTGACGTATCATGAAAAGGGGGTGGGGAAGGGGTGTAGCAAAATTGGCTTTCTTAAATGTTCGTAACTTGACTTCACGTTTTTGTCAAGTAACTTTAGTAGATGGGAAGTTCACGCATTGCTGCCGCCATTGTTTGACGGGCTAAAAAATCTAGTCGTTTATATCAGTGGTTCCCAAACTTTTACGTTTTGTCGGACCGGTGAACAAGTTTCGAAATTTTACCAGGGACCGGTGCATGATTTATTTTTATACTTTTATTTCTATTTGACAATAAATATTCATGTTATGGGGACCGGCAGCGTTAGGCATGCGGACCGGTGAAGGTCCACGGACCGCCATTTGGGGACCACTGGTTTGTATTGCTTTTTGAAATGCGCATCCGAAGCGCATCTAGTGTCGAAAACAGCGCACAGAGCGGTCACGTGACTTTTTGAGGCCTGGGCCACCTTTTGGTTTTATGTCAACTGAATTCAAAGTTAATGGGTTAAATGTTGTCCACGTCACAACTTTAATCAAATGCAGCAAAATGGGTGGCAGTTGCAGGGCCCACGCGACGGCCCTGGGAACATGACACTGCACAGGTTCAGAATCTCGATTTCCCTCCACTAATAAAACATTTTTTTTTTTTTTTTAATTTGGTAAATGCTTGGAAATAACAAACCCGTCTCGCCCATATTTTACTTAAATTTACAATTTACGATTGGGTTGTGTCGGTCATAAGGCTTAAGGGAAACTGGTAAGGCAACCCTAACATCTTAGCAGGTGGATCTCAGCATTTTGTCCAGAAAACCCACCACAAACCTATTTATTGCTTGCATAAACTGAATTAACGAGCACATAGCGACAGCTTTACAACTGGAAACTATCAAAATAAAACACTGACCGATTTTGGAGGAAAAAAAAAACAACCTATGATTTTACCACGCATCCCTTGCTACTGTAACATCCCTTTTTACCGTAGCATATCCCTTGTTACTGTAGCCAATACCTTGTTACTGTAGTCTATCTCTTGTTACTGTAGTCTTTCTCTTGTTACTGTAGCCTATCTCTTGTTACCGTAACATATCCCTTATTACCGTAGCTTATCTCTTGTTACTGCAGCCTATCGTTTCTTACTGTAGCATATTTCTTATTACCGTAGCATTTCCCGTGTTACTGTAGCCTATCCCTTGTTAACGTAGTCTATCCCTTGTTAACGTAACCTATCTCTTGTCAACGTAGCCTTTCTCTTGTTACTATAGCCTATCTCTTGTTACGGTAGCCTATCTCTTATTACCGTTGCTTATCCCTTGTTACTGTATGATATCATCAAATGCTTGTTCATTTTTAAACATTTTTTTGGGGGGGTTGGGGGGGGGGTTTCATGATGGATATTACAGACTTCTACAAGTGAGTTCTAGTTTGAGGTGGTTATTGATCACAAAAATACAACAAAGACGATCAAAAGCCTATCTCTTGTTACGGTAGCCTATCTCTTATTACCGTTGCTTATCCCTTGTTACTGTATGATATCATCAAATGCTTGTTCATTTTTAAACATTTTTTTGGGGGGGTTGGGGGGGGGGGTCTCATGATGGATATTACAGACTTCTACAAGTGAGTTCTAGTTTGAGGTGGTTATTGATCACAAACATACAACAAAGACGATCAAATTTAAGCGATCGATTAACACTATCGTATGTCATGATATTTAGTCAGAACCATGGATTAAGAGTCTAGTGCTTCGTAAGGTCATTTGTAATGTGATTTCACTGTGCCGCTGGCTCGACGTGCCGCTGACTCGACGTGCCGCTGACTCGACGTGCCGCTGACTCAACGTGCCGCTGACGGGGTTTAGTAAAACTCATTTTGAGAAATACTTTTCTCTATTTTAATGCAATTACAGTAACTTCGCTTTTGTTGGCGTGTTTAGGCGTTTAGGGAAAAATCTCCGGACGGCAAATTGACCCGATTACCGTCATCCTATCAAACTGAAACTTGGCACATAGACTCGTTGCCAATGACAACACATTCTTTCAAATTTTCAGCCTCACGCCACACACCCCCCCCCCCAAAAAAAAAAAATCAGTTGTTACTGCTTTTCAGGGGGAAGATTAATGAAATATGATTTATGCAATGGGTGGATGTTTTAGCTTGGCGATTAATTGTGTAGATGTGGGTCTGTGTTTTGTATGTGTGGCAAATTTGAGTACGCAGTAAAATAAAAATTGCTTTTGAAAGGGAAAATGAAGGGAATACGAAACGTGTTTTCACCAGAAGTTTTCTCATTCACATAACCATTTCTTTATAAATGATAAATCACGTACAATAACACAATAACGCAATAAATGCAACCAAAAAAAAATAAATAAATAATAAATGCATATAAAGGATCTATACGGCAAACGTTGTTATGAGGGGTTGTTTAATTGTCCCTCTTTTTTAAAAAATAAATAATTATAACATTTATTTATGGATTTGCTACTTTATAAAGGGTAGCTATACCTTATTTTTAATTTTTTTTTTATGAGTCTGACATCTAGAGCCAACAATAACCAATCAATTCAGTCAACGGAGCAGTGCCGTACCCACTTCGATCGTTGCCGTTTTTACTATTTCCTTATTTAGCAACACTCCTTCCACGGTGCTGCTATTGTTGGACTGTACACAGCGCACATTATTGTCTATTTATAGCTTCTTCACTGCGCAGCGGACGGTTATTTCCTGCTCGGCACGTGTCTCAATAATTCGTGACTTTCATAGTGTGCAGTCTTGTCTGGGATGGAGTCAGTGGTTTAACATTTACCCGTAAACCTGAGCTTTTGCTTCCCCCATAAGAAAACAAGGATTGGTCATTTGGCAGTATGGCTGTCTCTATACGAAAGCAAGGATTGGTCATTGACAGTATGGCTGTTATAAGAAAACAAGGATTGGTCATTGGCAGTATGGCTGCCTCTATCAGAAAACAAGCAGGCCCGTTCTTAGGCATACGCTGACTTCGCATCCGCGTAGGGCCCCGAACGTGACGGGGCCCCCGTAAGGCGCCCTCGATCCCCCGGTTTTTTTTAACTGGCGCTGCAGCCGTCTGTGTCACTCACGTTACCTTCCTCATCCTGAAATTTATCATTCTGAGTTGAATTCGGAGGCAGGGGAAGGGAAGCAGCAGGGGGGGGAGCTTTGGGGGTGGCAGACAGGAAATCGGGGGCTTGGCCGTGGGAATGGGAAAGAGGAAACATTGATGAAGGCAGAATGGAGGTGCTGCAGTGGTGGGTGGTGTTTTCTCCTCAGCTCGAGGGCACCCCCGGACCCCCCCACCCCTCCGGGGCCCCCAACCTACGCTCCATACTTAGGGCTCCCAAACTCCTAAGAACGGCTCTGAAACAAGGATTGGTCATGGGCAGTATGGCTTGCCTGAACCCAGAACACCGCTCCCCTCCTTTGTTTTGTATTATTTACTATGATTTACTCAGGGTTCACATACATCCCATAGAATTAGACCTGCCAACCAATTTTTTTTTAAAAATATCGCCTGGCTGACATAATTTTTTGGCTGATATCCGAATTTGCCGGATTTCTCCGTAAATTGACATTTGCGGCTGAGTTTCGGCTGATTACGAAATATTCGGCTGAAATTCGGCTGAAGCCTGGCCAATAATGAAGTAATAAAACTTCAGCACTAAAACACTTTTACAATACTTCAGAAAAAAGTTTTATTGTTTCAAATAGAAAAAAACAACAGTTTTATATGCTGTCCTACTGATACAGTGCATGAATGCATTCCGTTCATTCAGTTTCTGTCACTCAATACCTGACACCTAAAAAGGGAACGCCATGAAATTTAAGAAAGAAAAAAACATTACGTAACGGCGACTCGTTCATTTAACGGCGGACGAAATACGGCGGCTGCTGCGGCGCACCGGATATTTTCCGGCGGATTTTTGGGCGGACGAAAATTCGGCGGCGTATTCGGCGCGCGGCGTCGGCTGAGGGGGGTCTACATAGAATGGCTGCCTTACTGACCCCCTCGAGTTCATTCAAGCCAGCAAGTTAGTTTGAAACAATTAAACAACCCCATAAGAACCAAGTTTTACGTATTATTCCTTTATATTGGCCTACATTTTAAAAAAAAAACTATATTATTTTATGTTAGTATTCCAATGTCCCACCCGCTTTTACATTTATTTCAACAACTATTTCAGAAAAACAAAAGAAAACCTTACGCACCAAAACGCACTATTTTTCTCGGTACTTTGCTACGCATTGTTCATCGTACCAGCCAAATCTTAAAACATATCATAAATCTTCAAATCCATAACGGTACGTAACAAAGATAAACAATACATGTAATTTAACACTTTAAAATAGAATATATAAACGTAGGGAAGTTTTTTTTTTTTTTTAAAGTATTATGCACATCTAGTGAAACACGATTCTGAAGGTTTGAGGACACTCGAGCTACAGAGTCATGTTGAATACAGTAACCGGGTTGAGCTATTCTTTTTTTTATTGTGTTATATCCTGCAGTTCTGCATGGCTAACCAGGCTTATCTTAGGCGCTCCGTACGCCCGCACGGGGCCACGCCCACTAATCACTAACCCAAGTTTGTATGAGAGTTCAATAGAGGGTTGGACGTCTCTGGTAGACCGTTGTCAACTTCAAACTCTTTTATGTTCAATTCGTGACCTCGCCCTTGAAACCCTTGACGCACTAGTCACCATTGCCTTAGTCACCCTTGCCCTTGTCGACCTTGACGCCGTAGTCACTCTTGCCCTAGTCACCCTTGACGCTCTAGTCACCTTTGACGCCCTAGTCACCCTTGACGCTCTAGTCACCCTTGACGCCCTAGTCACCCTTGCCCTTGTCACCCTTTACGCACTAGTCACCCTGACGCACTAGTCACCCTTGACGCCATAGACGCCCTTGATGCCCTAGTCACCCTTGACGCCCTAGTCACCCTTGACGCCCTAGTCACCCTTGACGCCCTAGTCACCCTTGACGCCCTAGTCACCCTTGACGCCATAGTCACCCTTGATGCCCTAGTCACCCTCGACGCCATAATCACCCTTGACGCACTAGTCACCCTTGACGCTCTAGACACCCTTGACGCCCTAGTCACCCTTGCCACCCATTACGCCCTACTCCCCCTTGACGCTCTAGACACCCTTGACGCCCTAGTCACCCTGAAGCACTAGTCACCCTTGCCCTTGTCACCCTTTACGCCCTAGTCACCCTTGACATCCTATTCACCCGTGACGTCCGAGTCACCCTTGACATCCACGACACTCTTGACGCCCCTGCCACCCTTATCGAGCGCAGTTACGACGAACCACCAACATGTTTCTTAAATAAAATAGAAGTTTAATTTGTAATGGGTTCCTCTTGGTATACACGACACAAATTGTTTAATTAATAAACAGTGACACACATATTTTAATTACAAAAAAAAAAAAAAAAAAAAAAAAAAAAAAAAAAAAATAAAAAAAAAAAAAAAAAAAAAAAAAAAACAAAAAAAAAAAAAAAAAAAAAAAAAAAAAAAAAAGGTGTTTTTGAAATACACAAACAAATTTGCAAATCTCGATATTTTACCAAACGGCTTCTATCGTCCAACCCATTTGCACTAAATGATTCTTGCACACATTTGGTTATTTCATAGCCTGCATACTAGCAAGTTTAAACATACAAGTTTTGATGATTTTTTTTTTACCTATACGATCAACTGAGATGTTGGGTGCGTTTACAATTAAGTCAGGAATAGAAAAGAATGAAAATATTTATCTTTAAAGTAATTAACAGTTAAAATGGGTTTCAAAACGACTATTAATAGAACATCAGGATTTAAGCAGCATTGTAATGATCACAGGCTATCCCAAATGAGTTGTAAGCCCCCCCCCTTACTAATCCTGTTATTATTTTTTTCAATAAAACGAGTTATACTTAAAGTAATAAAACAATCTAGACTCTGATGAACACTCTAATTTAAGTTCTGAACACTCAGATATAGATTCTGAAATTCTAACTTAGTTTCTGTACACTAAGATATAGATTTTGAACACACTAATAGTGATTCTGAACACTCAAGGCCACGGACAAGAATACAGACAATCTGAAGCGAAAAGCCAGATCATATTGGTGAGTGTCCTATTGACAGACACATTACTCCTGCTCAGCCCCCACCCAACCCCTTTTTACTCCTGCTCAGCCCCGCCCAAAACCCTTTACTCCTGCTCAGCCCCCCCCTCCCCCGAAACCCCTTTACTCCTGCTCAGCCTCCCAACCACTTTACTCCTGCTCAGCCCCCACAACCACTTTACTCCTGCTCAGCCCCCACAACCACTTTACTCCTGCTCATCCCCCCCCCCCCCCCCCCCCTCCCCCCCCCCCCCCCCCCACCCCCCCCCCCCCCCCCCCCCCCCCCCCCCCCCCCCCCCCCCCCCCCCCGTAAACTGGTGGTCACTTTAAAGTCTATGCGAGTCACGTAGGAGGAGCTTGGGTACCGGTAACTTAAAAGTTTGTGAGGTCAAGGGGAGACTACCGACATGAAAACTATCACAGAGTCATGCTATTTTCCACAGTTGCGTTCCTTAACGCAAGCTAAAAATAAACTGGGTTACTATTTGGAACTTGGGGTCCCCGTTTTTGCGTTTTCCTGAACACTAAATAAATAATTAGCTGATCTAGGAATATTAATCGCATAGCTATTTGCCCTTCCCCCATGGGACGTTATTTGGGTAAGGCAGGGTGGGGCATTTGCCCACTCCTGAATTTACAGGTTTTATTTAAATTGCTATGCACTGTGGTGCCTCCAGTAATGAACAACTTAAGACCAAGTTTTGATTTTGCCCCCCTCTCCCGCTTTTTGAAAAAAACCTGAACTGACGTCCCGTCCTTTCCCTGGTTCTTTACAACATACACGTGTGTACATGGACATGTGTATAGCTACGAGTGATTGCGAGCTTGGAGTCACGTCTGCGCTTAGAGTCAAACGTTCGTGTCACAGTTAACATTTTAAGCCTTAAGAAGATTTCAGGCAATTAGGATGTGCTGTATCTACATCAAAGGTCTATTTCATCTTCGTCCACGACAACCTAGGCTGTATTACGTCATTATGCTGTCAAACAACACAGGCTAAACTGTATTCTTTTACCATGTCCACCCAACACTGAGCAATGACGTCAGAACTAGTCATTCGTAGTATGCGGGACGTAACCGAATTAGACTGTTTATTTTTAAAAAAAAGAGTTTTTTCCCATGATTTACTCTACATGGGGAATGTTTTATTTTATACTTATTTATTTTTCAAAGTTAGTTATTTATAGTTTTAAAAAAAAATTATTTGGCAAACCTAGAGTGCGTCTGACAAGATAACGCGTCTGCTAAAACAATGCGTCTGCTAAAATTTATCTGGTTGAAGGCGTTAGCCGTAAACATTCTCCTGTACAGGGCACAACTGTGAAAACAACTTTTCTGGTTCAGTAGGTTTAGGGCGAGGCAAGGCATTTAGAACCATCATTATGGCTGCCGTACAATAACCGGTTGACGAATTAATTGCGAATAGCCAGCTAGGTAAGGTTATAAATAGACTTGCTCACTTCCGCCCGCCGTTTCTTTAGGTTATGAGATGTGTAAACATGACGCAAGCCTTAATTTTTTTCAACCACATAATAAAATAAGTATGAACATATTACATGTTCTTTACGTGCACACCACAACACATTATATACGAATCATACATCGTTTTTTTTTACCCGGTACAACCCATTTACTATTTGATACACACGACTTGTCTTAAATAATACAGCGCTTTCATTATTTTTCGTTACCTTACGGGTCCTTATGCCCTATGGTTCTGAATGTCTCTCCAAATAAGAGAAATGTACGGTAAGTTAGAGTCACGAAATTGTGTCGCACAGTTGATGGGTGATTATTAAACAACCAACTAAATCTGAAATCCACGAGCTGTTTCACAAGCACGCTAAATTCAACCATCACATGAGTTATCGCCTTGCGCCCATGCATTTAGCCATTGCCTTACGTCGTGTAGGCCTTAAACTGACCCCCCCCCCCCGATCACATTACGCATCCCATTGTTGACGGCTTGTCGTGTGCCACAATTTTTTTTTCGTCCTTCAGCCTATCTGCCATCACTAGAATTCGTTCACAACTAAGACTGACCTGTTCTACTGTACTTCGCATCGTGACGCACTGAGCGACGTTCAGAGATAAATGTGGAGACAGAACCGCCGACAAATGCCACCCATATTGTCTCCACTCACACGATTTTTACCCGACAGCGGTTCCAAACATGTTGAAAAAAAAGGCAACTGGGTGTCATTTGGAAAAAAAAAAATAATAATAATCCAGGAGCGTTGTATATAAAGCCTTTAGTGACGTCACGTTACCTTACTGTTAAGAGTGGATTGATGTATTTGGTTGTGGGGGGCGGTAGACGTTTAGCATTGGACAGTGGTATACGCATGGTGTCAGCGATCGGAAACCGAGGACCGCTGGTTGAAAGACTTCACTATCACAACATGTTCTGGCCGTCACGACTTGTTCCAATAATAACCCCGGAACCAGGCGTGCGGTTCTGTCGTCTGTAGCTGGTGTTTCTTAGCTTCTGGGCATAGTCATGACAGTCCGGGGGGGGGGGGGGGTGGGCGAAAGAAAGGCGTCTCTAAGTAAAATAAAAAAGTAATCAGGGCGAGGCTGTTTGCAGGCGACGTAAGGCTCAGGGGTGGCGAGGGAGGTCAGGGGTGGGGGGTGTAAACTAGCTTTGAGTATTTTGTTTACGTGTAAACTGAAAAAGGGACATGATTTGTGTTCCAAGAGCATAGGAGTATAGGATGACAGCAGTGTGTGACATGGTGTCTGATTTATCTAGACAGATCATCGTGTCATAATCTTAAGCAGTGCCCCGCAAACTTCCCCCGCCCCTTCCCACACATCCGTGGCACACACGCCCCTTCCCATACTTCCGCGGCACACCCGCCCCTTCCCATATATCCGCGGCACACCCGCCCCTTCCCATATATCCGCGGCACACTCGCCCCTTCCCATATATCCGTGGCACATCTGCCCCTTCCCATATATCCGCGGCACACCCACCCCTTCCCATATATCCGCGGAACACATTCCTCTTCCCATATATCCGCGGCACACCCGCCCCTTCCCATATATCCGCGGCACACCCGCCCCTTCCCATATATCCGCGGCACACCACAAGTACACAATTTGAGCGGACAGCAGATCTGTTTAAAATAACAAGTGATATTTATTATATCCTATAATTTTGGCCATATAAGCGATGGTGTCAATAGAGCAGAAAGACGGGGAACACATTAACAAAAATACAACCGTATCCACAAATTAAAAGATTTCATTTCAAAAATAATTACAAGACGTTTGAATATGTTTTACTGAATATAATCAATATCTGATAGATCAACTTGAAGTTGGCCACCAATATCTGATAGAGCAATTCGCAGTTCGCCACCAATGTCTTTCAACCATGACGTCTATCATTTAAAAAAAAAAAAAGATTAAAAAAGAAGGAAAAAAAAAAAAAAAAAAAACAAACGAAGAAAAACAAAGATTTTATAAAAAAAAAAAAGTTTTAAAAAAAAAGAAAAAAAAAAAAAAAAGAAAGACAAGCGTAGAAAAGCTTTGTTTTTTTTAAAAATATAGATGGTTGAAAATTATAGCAGAACAACTTCAGCAGAACACCTTCAGCAGAACAGCTCAACAGAACAGCTCAACAGAACAGCTTCAGCAGAACAGCTCAGCAGAACAGCTCAGCAGAACAGCTCAGTATAGCAGCTTCAGACACGATCTCAGACTTTCTTCCGTGACTGAAACCCAGAAAACATCCAATGTGACTTCCGGGAAATTAAACTTGAGTGTCCCGTCATTCCTCAGTTCCTCAGTTCATATCGTCTCGCGGCACACCTAACATACCTTGCGGCACACCTAACATTCCTTGCGGCACACCTCATGTCGTCTCGCGGCTCATCGCTTGCGAAGCTTTGTACCAATGTATGGTGTTATGATAGTATGTCCCACCTCACGCCATACAACATATCATGAACCGTCTTATATAGATCTAGTTGTAAGTTGTTTTAACCAGGAGCGTAACTAGGGGGGGGGGGGTTCATTCAGATCGCATCTGATTGCACCCTCTCGGGGGGGTGGGGCTAGGTATTGCGAAGCTTTGTACCAATGTATGGTGTTATGATAGTATGTCCCACCTCACGCAAGACAACATATCATGAACCGTCTTATATAGATCTAGTTGTAAGTTGTTTTAACCAGGAGCGTAACTAGGGGGGGGGGGTTCATTCAGATCGCATCTGATTGCACCCTCTCGGGTGGGTGGGGCTAGGTAGCATCAAATGGAAAATCGCTATTTTTACACAACATTCACTAGACACTTTCAGAACACAGTTGATTACAAGAACAGGGTGTCGCCAGATCAGCATTGCTATTTGCTACCATAGAAGGTTGCTACCAAGTCAGGTCGTCATCAAATCAGTTTACCACGAAGGCAGCGTGTTTAAATTACCAGTGCCGGCGGATTTGGAGGAGGTCCGGGCGGGTGACGGGGGTGTGGCGTCTAAGAGGGGATGCCACCATGAGTTTATCGCACTGTATGACTCCAACCCTAGCTCCGAGCTTTGAATGAAAACGAATTCAAAGATGGTAGTGAGGAGAAGAAGAATGTTACGTTCAAAATGGACAGTCCTGTTTACTTCTCTGCAGCTGTGGAGTTAACACTCCCCAGCCTATTCCATATTCTGTATGTGCCAAGTGACGTACGGGGTGTGTCATTTGTGTTGCATTCAAGTCACGACATAGTGTCATTCAAGTCATGACATAGTGTCATTCAAGTCACGACATAGTGTCATTCAAGTCATGACATAGTGTCATTCAAGTCACGACATAGTGTCATTCAAGTCACGACATAGTGTCATTCAAGTCACGACATAGTGTCATTCAAGTCATGAAATAGTGTCATTAAACTTTCTCATAACCAATACAAAAAAATCCCTTCGATTTTTTTTGTGTGGAAATGTGCACGTCACTTTTTACAACATTTTAAACCATCCCATGGTAAACGTTTTCATGTTTACCTTTTCCATGGTTACCGTTTTCATGGCAAGGATCATTTAACAAGTGCCTATGTTATAGTGTTAGAATTTTTTCCTTCTCAAACACCTGAAATTTATACATTTTCGAAAACCCTGAAATATGTTCATTATCAAACCCTTGAAATCTGAGTTTTGGACTACCTGAAAGGAAGCTGTGTGGTAGACTACCACAAAGCGTAGCATGCCATGTTTACAATCTCTGATACTCGTAGTCAAGGGATCTAAAAAAAAAACCACGAGTTTATTTGATAAGCATTGATCACGTGATCACAGACGGGGGTTCAAGTGTTATCGCAAGTTGTCGTCATCAGTATCAGCGGTGGATTTAAAAAAAAAAAAGGAAAATAAAGATAATAAGACCCCCCCCCCTTTTTTTTTTCTTCCCCCAAATGATAACCAGCACATCCAGACATCACCTATGGATTATTTTCCTTGATTTGATCTAAGCGAGATCAAATAATTGACAAGTTTGATCAACTATCGACCACTTTTTGTGTTGTTGATTCTTTCGCTGTGGTGTTGGTATTTAATGGTAGAGAAAATCTTCGTCTTCCTTGCCTTTCAACTCAAAGGGAAAGAAAATTTTGTTTCCAAGCTTTCCGGTCCAGCTTCAGGTCTCTATCTATGCCCTCTAACCCAGCTTCTGATCTCTAGCAATACCCTCTAACCCAGCCTCAGGTCTCTAGCTATGCCCTCTAACCCAGCCTCAGGTCTCTAGCTATGCCCTCTAACCCAGCCTCAGGTCTCTAGCTATGCCCTCTAACCCAGCTTCTGATCTCTAGCAATACCCTCTAACCCAGCCTCAGGTCTCTAGCAATAACCTCAAACCCAGCCTCAGGTCTCTGGCTAGAATACCTCTCTAATCCTTTCAAACTCGTTCTATTATTTGTTACATCTGTGTTGACATCTCTTCTCCAGGAGCTTTTGCCCCCCCCCCCTTTTCCTCTTCTCCCAGAAGGTTCCATACCATTGCCTGTCTTGCTATATTTTGCATTGTTTTTTTTTTTAAATCAAAAGATGATCCATCCATACATCCACCTTCTTACCTTGATCGATTTACCACTGGGATTTCAGGTGTCATTTTCCTCACTGCCGTGCTAAGGATTTTTACACAGCTTCCTTTCAAGTTTCCACAACACAGCTTCCTTTCAAGTTTCCACAACACAGCTTCCTTTCAAGTTTCCACAACACAGCTTCCTTTCAAGTTTCCACAACACAGCTTCCTTTCAAGTTTCCACAACACAGCTTCCTTTCAAGTTTCCACAACACAGCTTCCTTTCAAGTTTCCACAACACAGCTTCCTTTCAAGTTTCCACAACACAGCTTCCTTTCAAGTTTCCACAACACAGCTTCCTTTCAAGTTTCCACAACACAGCTTCCTTTCAAGTTTCCACAACACAGCTTCCTTTCAAGTTTCCACAACACAGCTTCCTTTCAGGTTTGACTTGGTAATAACGAACTTCTTAAAAATACATTTTTACTAAACTGAAGATCATGGACCAACGGGTGATGCTACTAATGGGATGCTGCTACTAATGGGGTGCTGCTGCCAATGGGGTGCTGCTGCAAATGGGGTGCTGCTGCCATAGGGGTGCTGCTACCAATGGGGATCTCCTACCAGGTGCTTCTTACTGGGGCAGCTGCTTCCGAAGGAGTGCTGCTAACAAAGGGGCTGCTACCTAGGTAATACTGCTACCTCGGGGTTTCTGATACCAATGGGTTGTTCCTGTTCTACTGTGCAACGTCTCGGAGACGCAAACAAAAAAAATGTTATCCTCAGCCTTTCTTACCAACCTTAAGATTTATTCATTATAAAAGATTTGTGTTAAATTATCAATCCTGTTAGTTAATAACGTATACAGCCCATGCATTAAAATAAGTTTCCCGTGACACGATGTGCAAACAAGGAAACTGTGCACTGGTGAGTTACAATAACAGGTTGCAGGGATCGGGGATCTCGCAAAGTTTTGGAACCGATGAACACAACATACAGACGGCACGTACTGAGTGGTAAACGCATTGGTTCTGATAAAAAACATGTTTACAGTCCTCTTTTTTCCCTCCTGGCAAATGGATAGGTTATCAAATGGATAGTTTATCTTTAGCTACCTCAAAGTCCCACCCTCCTCCGTTGCATTCACATTGATACGAGTCTCTAGTTGTGTTGTAAATAAAGACAGTTCTGTTATAAAGACAGTTGTGTTATTTAGACAGTTGCGTTATAAATACATTTGGGTTATAAAGAAAGTTGTGTTATAAAGGCAGTTGTGCTATAAAGAAAGTTGTGTTATAAAGACGGTTCTGTTATAAAGCGAGTTGCGTTATTAACCTGTGTTATAAAGACGGTTGTGTTATAAAGAAAGTTCTGTTATAAAGACGGTTGTGTTATAAAGACGGTTCTGTTATAAAGACACTTGTGTTAATAAGTCAGTTGCGTTATAAAGACAATTGTGTTATAAAGACAGTTGTGTTATAAAGACGGTTGTGTTATAAAGACAGTTGTGTTATAAAGACGGTTGTGTTATAAAGAAAGTTTTGTTATAAAGGCAGTTGCGTTATAAAGACGGTTGTGTTATAAAGACGGTTCTGTTATAAAGACAGTTGTGTTAATAAGTCAGTTGCGTTATAAAGATAATTGTGTTATAAAGACAGTTGTGTTATAAAGACGGCTGTGTTATAAAGACAGTTGTGTTATAAAGACGGTTGTGTTATAAAGAAAGTTTTGTTATAAAGGCAGTTGCGTTATAAAGACAATTGTGTTATAAAGACGGTTGTGTTATAAAGACGGTTCTGTTATAAAGACGGTTGTGTTATAAAGAAAGTTTTGTTATAAAGGCAGTTGCGTGATAAAGACAATTGTGTTATAAAGACGTTTGTGTTATAAAGACGGTTCTGTTATAAAGACAATTGTGTTATAAAGACGGTTGTGTTGTAATGACAGTTCTGTTATAAAGACAGTTGTGTTAATAAAGAGTGTGTAAACATCTATGCTTTATGTTCCTTATTCCCCATCAGTCCATCTGATCAGCAGTTCAGATACCTTTAAGTTCACGTTTAAAAAAAAAAATAGATATCCACTTACCGAAAAAAACATTATCTCTAAGGCTATTCTCAGACTTCCGGCCTTTTCTCCTCCATTTCTCCACCCCCACCCCACGCCACCCCACCCCACATGCATTTTAAAGATGTTCAAACGAATGAAGGATACAAAAACCACAAACATAAGATAAAGTAGACTAATCAAGAGTGGCGTGATCAACAAAACGCACTGAAACTGACCCATATGGCATCTTGGCCCTTGACCTCTGGTCGGACCACTCCACGTGACTATGGACCATTATAAACAAATAACATCTTGACCCCTGGTCATACTACTCCACTACAGAGGCGTAGCGTGGTGGGGGCAGGGGGGACAGATGTCCCCGGGCGCCAGCTAGTTAGGGGCGCCAAAATCTGCTTTGATATTATTTTATTGATGAAAATAACGGGTTTGAGAGTTGAAAAAAAGAAAAAGGGGCGCTAAAAATGGATCTTGTCCCCGGGCGCGAATCTTGTCCCAGGGCGTCAAACACCCTCGCTACGCCACTGCTCCACTATAGTAAAGACTATAGACCACGACAACAACAACAAAAAACCTCTTGACCCCTGACCCCGGTTGGACCATTAAACTATAGTAATGACTATAGACCATAACAAACAAATAACACATTGACCCCTGACATCTGCATGGACCACTACACTATTGTAAATGCTTTAGACCACAAAAAGAACAAAAAAAAACATCTTGACCCCTGACCTCTGAGTGGACCACCACACTATAGTAAACACTTTAGACTGTAACAAACAAACAAAAAAAAAAAGCTAACGTGAAATGAAATTGACACTCAAGATAAAAACAAACAAACAAACAACAACAAATCATGTAAATTAAAATGTCACATTACCGTGTCATTGTGTCATCTCGATCATCTTGACATCATGAAATCAGACGCCTGTATACTGTCACATTGATTCAATTAAAACTACTCAGTAGAAACAGTTTTTTTTTTTTTTTTTTTTTTTTTTTTTTTGCCACTAAACCATCTGATATCAAATCTAAAGTGGCCCGACTTCGAAGCACTAAATTATGAACCGAATCTTATCGAAGCCATTAAAAAAAAAACACAATTAAATAATGATCGATAAATATCCAAGCGCCTCACTTATATCGTCAGATATTATCAGGAGTGAAGGAGGACTTGACCACAACACACTAGGATCCCTCGATCCATCAGACACAATACGGGGGTCACCGAGTGCACGGTTGAAATAGACGCGTCCAACTAATGCGTGCTTTCACTTCCGCTTACGTCGGACCAGTTGATCTCATTGTTTACCAAGTTGGAGCAACTTACTAGGTTACAACCGCCCGGCCCCGACACTACAACTCTCCTAACCCAGCCCCTTTTTTTTTTTCAGGTTATAGAAGACCCCCCTCCCCCCCAATCAGAGCTTTAGGACATTCCTAGATGCGGATGGCCTATTTCCCATAGCCGGTACAGCATAGACTAAATCACAAGCCAGACCGCACGTATGTTTCTGTACATTAAATTACAGGATAAGTTGACATGAGTTTCCCCCGCCTCGTTTCCTTACGTAACGTCGACTGAAATCACACAACATCTAACGTCATCCGGTTGTACCTGATTCGTCGATGATCGAGTTTCACCGATGGCCAGTGAATTATTTTTAATCCATTGGCCTAAATCTGCGACTCTGTTTATCGCAATACAGGACTCGCCATTACGCCCCCTTCCCTCTTCCCCTCCCACCACTTTTTTTTTTTTTCCGTAACGTTTTAACCATTCCAACTATCACCACCCACATCCGACCTTTTCCCCAGATGTTTACGCTTTAAATTATTTTTAATCCATTGGCCTAATTCTGCGACTCTGTTTATCTCAATACAGGCCTCGCCATTACGCCCCCTTCCCTCTTCCCCTCCCACCCCTTTTTTTTTTTTCCGTAACGTTTTAACCATTCCAACTATCACCACCCACATCCGAACTTTTCCCCAGATGTGTACGCTTTAAGTTCACTCTATAATGCGCATCAGATGTCGGCAGAAAACACGCGACCATTAACTCTGTTGGCTTATATGTATGCATACACAATCTTACTGGGAGTTCAAGAAGATAAAGAGTACGTGTTTTTTTTCTAACAGAATGTTAATCTCAATTGGATAATATGCTAATTAAAAAAAAATTTAAAAAAAAAGTATTACAAAATTCAATATTTCATCATAATCACAAATAAAAAAAATAAAAAAAAGTAAAATCGTTCAGCATAAAGTTAACTTGGCTCAGAACCCCAGAATTAGTGGAGTTCAGCCAAATGCACTGTCGACCACATAAGAGTAAATATTTGAGGCTAATTGATTTATTATTCAAGCATCAATTATAATTAAAAATTGACTAAGGGAAGAAAAATAGTCAGTCCTCACAGCACCGTAACGGTTCGATCGGCGTGTGGCCAACAAATATTTAAAAACAGAAAAAAAAAAACAACACAACACGATTATAAAAGTGCAGCAACAACAACAACAACAACAATGCAGTACCATTCATCACCGCTTCCTCATTACTCACTTATAACCAACAGCTTACAACCCTTCCTCGAGGTCTCTCAGGGCGTTTATCTATGTCAGTTTTCAGGGAATTTAGGTCAAAGAATTTCCCCGTTAGCTGTGTATTTTCACTCATTCTTGGATACGGTCTCATACCTTACATTACTTGCATAACTAATTATTTCCTTAACTTCAACTTTCCGTATATACGTCATAACAGATTTCGATTCCGGATATAGCGGCATTATTGTTAAACATATCAGATTTGAATAGTGCACCAGCACTGGTGACAAGCACCAAATGAACAATTGAAAATACTTTTGAGTTTAAAAAAAAAAATGGTGTGTGCTCCAGTGGAATCAGGGTCTGAGAATCCCTGGTCTCTTCTATACAGAGAATAATTCAAAGGGCTACTGCGATTCCTTTATTTTATTTACTTCTAAATCTATCACTTCTATGAAACGGGAAAAAGTTTAAAAAATAATAATAATTACAAATTCGCGATTAAACTTGTTTAGTAAAAAGAAACTTGCCCTTTGTTTGATTCCTCTTTGATTTCCGAACATCATGAGCTAGAACTTGGCAATGATTTAATTCAAAAATATAAAAATACTTTTTAAGTTTAAGAGAGATGCTTTTCCAAAAATGTATTAAAACTTGAACAATAAACGTCCAACACATCAGAGTTGTTACAGTCTTATGACGAAAAATGCGTGGTGTTTTGAGAGGGGGGGGGGCAATGAACAAAATGTTCTTTGTTTCAGCTCAATTGAAGATGAGGAAGTGGGTAAAAAGTGAGGTGGCAGATTTGACCACTGGAAAAGGTCACTCAAGGGTTCAGTGGAGGTCACTGGTGACCTGCTGCTCATTAAAGATTTGTTTTGTCATGGGGGGGGGGAGGGTGAAGGGTAAGTGTACTAAGTTTCAGTTGCAATGAAAATCAGGAAGTGGGTAGAAATCGATATTGTAGAGGTTACTCAAGGGTTCAGTGGAGGCCACGGTGACCTGCTGATTATTAAGGTTTGTTTTGTCGTCGAGGGTCGTGGGCAAGTGTACGAAGTTCAGAAATCAGGAAGTGGGTCGAAAATGAGATGCGAGATTTGACCCAGGCAAACAGACAAAATAGCAAGCTCAATAAAAACGTGTATAAATACGTGTCTCGTTCACTAGATGACACCGTTAGCTCAAGCTGCGTTCAGCTGTCACGTTCACTAGATGACACCGTTAGCTCAAGCTGTGTTTAGCTGTCACGTTCACTAGATGACAACGCTAGCTCGAGCTGTGTTCAGCTGTCTTCCTGCTGCTCAAAATAGCTGCATGAAATGAAACTATTTTGTTGTAGTGTTCTATTCCGTTGTTTCTTTGCCCCTGTTGTACGTTTTGTGATTGTTCCAGAAACAGGATGTTAGACGCCACCACCTTTGTTAAGTTGTTCCTTGTAAGGCGGTTCTTTGTAAAGTGTTTCATTGTAAAGTGGTTCTTTGTAAAGTGCTTCTTTGTAAAGCAACCCCTTAAATGAATACAAAGAAATCGAGTAGTGATCTTGTTTCCTATTTAATTTAGCAATGCGTAAAAGAAACGTTTTTTCTTATAAATCCTTTATAGAATGTAATATTGAACAATGAGGGCTGGGGCTGAAATTTTGACAAAACTTGCATACACAAATAACGCACTTTATGAGAATACCAATTAGTGCTTCCACCCCCCCCGTCCCCCGGCCTTTTTTTTCCCCAAACCAACAGCTCGCAACTGCACGTTTTTTTTTCCAAACCAACAGCTCGCAACTGCACGTTTTTTTTTCCAAACCAACAGCTCGCAACTGCACGTTTTTTTTTCCAAACCAACAGCTCGCAACTGCACGTTTTTTTTTCCAAACCAACAGCTCGCAACTGCACGTTTTTTTTTCCAAACCAACAGCTCGCAACTGCACGTTTTTTTTTCCAAACCAACAGCTCGCAACTGCACGTTTTTTTTTCCAAACCAACAGCTCGCAACTGCACGTTTTTTTTTCCAAACCAACAGCTCGCAACTGCACGTTTTTTTTTCCAAACCAACAGCTCGCAACTGCACGTTTTTTTTTCCAAACCAACAGCTCGCAACTGCACGTTTTTTTTTCCAAACCAACAGCTCGCAACTGCACGTTTTTTTTTCCAAACCAACAGCTCGCAACTGCACGTTTTTTTTTCCAAACCAACAGCTCGCAACTGCACGTTTTTTTTTCCAAACCAACAGCTCGCAACTGCACGTTTTTTTTTCCAAACCAACAGCTCGCAACTGCACGTTTTTTTTTCCAAACCAACAGCTCGCAACTGCACGTTTTTTTTTCCAAACCAACAGCTCGCAACTGCACGTTTTTTTTTCCAAACCAACAGCTCGCAACTGCACG
>CAXITT010000955.1:179530-194566 GCA_964033795.1 Lymnaea stagnalis
AGCGGGGTGCTTTATAGAGGGGTGCTTTGTAGCGGGGTGCTTTTTAGCGGGGTGCTTTGTAGCGGGGTGCTTTATAGAGGGGTGCTTTATTGAGGGGTGCTTTAGAGAGGGGTGCTTTGTAGCGGGGTGCTTTACAGCGGGGTGCTTTATTGAGGGGTGCTTTAAAGAGGGGTGCTTTGTAGCGGGGTGCTTTACAGCGGGGTGCTTTATTGAGGGGTGCTTTAAAGCGGGTGCTTAATAGCGGAGTGCTTTATAGAGGGTGCTTTATAGAGGGTGCTTTATAGCGGGGTGCTTTATAGACGGGTGTTTTATAGGGGGGTGCTTTGTAGCAGGGTGCTTTATAGAGGGGTGATTTATAACGGGGCGTTTTACATCGGATTTCCCCCGAATATGTACAACTACAAATAAAATATGCTTAGATATCAATTTAAATGGAACGAACTCAACCAGTTACCGCTTTTGCTTATTTCCAACACTGCTTTACTAACATTGCAGTTATATTGTAGTTTTAGTGTAGTTCTTAAAAATGAAACCAGCAATAAAAGTAGAAGCTTTTAAATATACGCATTTTTGTACATGCGACATCGGTACCATTGGAGTCTTTTATAGCTGGCATAACCAAAAAAAAAAAAAAAAAACAACACAAAACACCAAATAACTGGTCTTTCCTGTATTGCGATAAAATAAATGAAGCATATAAATAGATATATACATATTTACACCAAAACAAATTTTTACCCCGATTCCGTATGAAAATTTATGCACAGAACCCACCACCGAAGTAAACAGCAGGCCGCACAGGAAAAAAAAAACAACAGTTCAAACCCTTGCCGTATAAATAGCATCCAGTCCCATGTGAGGACGGGCTTTGCCCCTGGATCAATGAGTCGCCATGAGGGAGACATTTATTGGTAATCGGTAACGCTATTTCGGTAGGACATTAGCAGGATCGATGCCGTTTTCACCGCGTTGGTTGATGTGGTCACGATCACAACATTAATTGGTTTGTCAGGTGTTGTTTTTTTTAAAAGTGGGGGGTTGCGTTGGGGTTATTTTGGGGTTGGTTTAGGGTTGGTTTGGGTTGGTTTTCTGTTGAATTAGGGTTGTTTTAGGGTTGATTTAGGGTTGGTTTGGGTTTGACTTGGGGTTGGTTTAAGGTTGGATTTAGGTTGGATTGGGGTTTGTTTGAGTTTGGTTTGGGTTTGGATTTAGGTTGGATTGGGGTTTGAGGTTTTCCAGTTCTGTTGTATTGTGCTTCGCACACTATTAGTTCTGAGTTTGCCCCTGCTGTTGTATTGTGTTATCTCCATCTGAGAACGTCTTATACATGATGATTGTCAACATTATTTTCCAGTTAATGCATAATGGCTGTGTTGCTTATGGTTGAAATGGCTAGAAAGACTTTGCCATTGTATGCTTGTACTTAGTTTTTGTCGTGTTGCGTTTGTTTTAAATGTGGTAAACTATAGATTTGTTGTTTTTTTTACTTTGTACCGCGCTTCGAGCCTTTGGGGATGAAGCGTGTTTTTGAAATGAACTTTATTATTATTATTATACATCAGGACCACTTAACGAGAACTTCCACATCTAAGTGGATTGACCGCAATGTTGATTTATTATACCAATGTGATGAGACGAGATGCACGGACCCGGCTGTCTTAACCATTTGTTGTTGTATAAGCCTGGTCTTAACCGATTTATTGAATTAGCAGATTGGCTAAGGGGACATTATCAGCTATTAATTTCTTTTTGAACGCCTTATTTTGTTTTACTATAGCGGAGAGTGCGTTCGAAAAAAGAAATTTGACGTAAAATAGGATGGTGTGAACTGAAAAATTTACACATTTACGTCGATCAATTTTTCCGTCGACGAAATTTCTTTGAAACAATTTTCCGGTGACCCTTTAAGATATCGTTATATAAATATATATATATAACGAACAATTTTCCCTGGGGCCATTCCCCCTTCGCCCCCATCATTGGCTTTAAATCTTTGGCTTTGCTGCTCAACACGAGTCTTCAAGGGAGGAATTATTGGCTGTAGCAGGTCTTATTGAAATCCCATTTAAAAAAAAAAAAAGGTCCAAATATTGAAATACTCTGATGCGAAACTAAAATAGATGACACGATTGAATCCTGAACTATCTGAACTATGGTTAACCGAAACTCGAGATTGGATGATACAGCGATACGGTTCTAAACTTACAGTGTCTAGGAGTGGGGGGCCATAACGAACGGATTTAGGTTTTGTTGTAGTTGTTTCTGGATATTTTTTAAAATTTATTCACACGCATGAATAATAAGGTGACGGTCCCCAAATGGTGGACCACGGACCGCCGCCGGTTCCGCGAGCTTAACGTTGCCGGTCCGCACCTCAAGAAGATTAATGGTTAAATAAAAAATAAAAAAACGATATAATAAATAAATCTGACACCGATCCCTAGTGCAATTGATTGCAAACATTGTCCACCGGTCCCCAAAACTTAAAATTTTTAGAAACGCTGTAAAAAAGGGCACAACCAAAAGTTTTAGGAATAATTTATAATCATAATGGGACGAGGGTGGGTAAATTTATCCATTGGGAAAGGGGGGGGGGAGTGCTCCAGGAACAAAGAAATTCAAGGTACAATAGCAACTGGCTTGAGAGGCTTCAGTGTCTACTTGTCTGCTCTCGCACGGTGACATTATAGACAGCCGTGGGACGGCATTATGGGCTTTAGTCTAGTTATGGGCGGGGCAATCATTGAAACCATGAAAGGTATCTGTGAAAAGTAATCGTCATGAACATAATCGAAACCGTTTTTAGAATTTCAAACAGCATGTTTCAGGAGTCCCTCATACAATTGACGATGTCTAATTCCAAAAGGAGAATCAAGGTGCAGGGAGAGTACTCAAGGGAAATCCCTGTTAATCAGGGCCTCAGACACGGAGACTCACTATCATGTATCATGTTTAACATCACGCTAGAAAAATTCATTAGAAGCATACACGGGAGCAACAGTGGAATCATAACACGCTACTTCCAGAGAGGCATATAGAACAACAACCATCAGAAACCTTATATAGCCAGCCATTGCAGTACCTGGCTTATGCAGACGATATAGCGCTACTGGGTAGAAACCGTAACGGCATAATTAAAGCATTCAGGGAACTTGAAAATGCCTCAGTCAAAGATGGTCTAGATGTAAATGAACCGAAGACAAAATATATGATAATGTCACGAAACTCCCACGCTGTTGACAACATCAATACAAACAACAACAAATTTGAGTGAGTGGCTACATTAAAATATCTAGGGGCAACTATAAACGAGCACAATGAAATAATGTCGGAGGTGAAAGAAAGGATAACAGCAGGCAACCGTTCCTATTTCAGCCTACAAAAGGTTTTGAGAAGTCCTTCTCAAGGGGAACAAAAAAGAACATATACACCACGATCATACAACCAGTTTTAACTTACCCTAGTGAGACGTGGATCCTTACCAGAAAAGCAGATATCCTTCTCGACATACGGTAGAGGAAAATTTTCAGAAAAATATACGGCCCACTGATGTTAAATGATGTCTGGAGAATCCATGCAAACAAAGAACTATATCATTCGTACAAAGACCCACCCATAGTCGTAAACAATATAAAAAGGCAGACTGTGCTGGACAGGACATATTGAAGGATGCTGGAATGTAGAGCAGCAAAAGTGATTTACTGGCAGAAAACTAGGGGCAGACGACTCACCGATCGCACAAGGCTGAGATGGATTGACGATGTAAAGAAGGATTTACACCAGTTGGGGGGGGGGGGTCGCGCATGGAGGCGAAAGCGATGGATCGTTCCGAAGGGAAGGATGTGGGGGGGCAGGGCAGGAACCTACATGGGCTGTGGCGCGATGTAAAGAAGGATTTACACCAGTTGGGGGGGGGGTCGCGCATGGAGGCGAAAGCGATGGATCGTTCCGAATGGAAGGATGTGGTGGAGCAGGGCAGGAACCTACATGGGCTGTAGCGCCACTAATGATGATGTTGTTTCAGGAGTCCGAATACCGGATTAGATGGTGTAGATCAGTGTGTGTACTTAGTATTATATATGTGGATCCGTTGTATTATATGTTTTATGCCGTCGTTCATGTGTGGATACGATAATAATATATAATAGGATATGTGTGGACGCGGTAGTCAATAAGTATATGCAGTAGTATATGTGTGGACGCGGTAGTCAATAAGTAAATGCAATAGTATATGTGTGGACGCGGTAGTCAATAAGTATATGCAGTAGTATATGTGTGGACGCGGTAGTCAATAAGTATATGCAATAGTATATGTGTGGACGCCCTAGTATACACGTGGATGCCGTAGTCCATAATTATATATCCAGTAGTATATAACTAGTTTCCGCGTTCAATATTTGGAAATGTAATCTTAATTTCAAATAAATAAATATTAAAAAAACGGTATGAAAATGTGTGTGTGTCGGGGGGGGGGGGATCTTGTAACTAAAGCCCCTTTGGTCCCATCTTGAGGACCCATGCAATAGATGGATTTAGATTTAGTCGAGAACTACTTTGTGAGTAAGTTGATACATTTACCAAAGAGATTGTTGAGTAAGTGGATCCATGTACCAAAGTGATTGGTGAGTAAGTGGATCCATGTACCAAAGTGATTGGTGAGTAAGTTAGTCACGGTTGGGACTTGACTCAGTGTAAGATGAATGTCGCTTGAGAATTATTAGTTATGAAATCGACTACTGAAAAAGAATGATCATGTATGTGAAATGAAACACGATCTGTTTATTGACTTATTTCATCGGGATGGTCGTGATGATTTCAGCGTGTTCATTTATCAAGTCCCGTCAGGTCACGAGCACACGGTGTACCTAACCTTAGAGACACACTCCGATAGTCCCCCGGTGGTCTAAGCAGGAGTACAGGATGACCTGTTCGGTCACCAGCTAGGGTCACGTTACACATACAGACACACTCCGATAGTCCCCCGGTGGTCTAAGCAGGAGTACAGGATGACCTGTTCGGTCACCAGCTAGGGTCACGCTACGCATACAGTTACACTCCGATAGCCCCACTGAAGTCCGGTATCGGATGACAAGGACGTGCGTGGCAGGTAGTATCGATAATGTTGCAAACTTCCATGCAATGTCATCAAAATAGAGTTTTTATAGCGTCGAGCGAGACAGTCTTGGTAGAGGTACTCATTCATATTCAAGCCGTCGAGCTGGAGCGAGTCTGGGCTTGTCTTGTGCAATGTGGTTACCTGTTACCATGTGTGTATTTTTATCTATCTCCATCTATGTATTAAATCTATACCCCTAGAACTATATTAACATTAAAAAAAATATTCCGCTCTTGATTGTGAAGCGTGCAAAGCTTGAAATACACCAGTTAGTGGATTTGACTTATTCAAATAATCCACCGATCCCGCTGATAATTTATACAATATGTGAAATTTAATATACGCATACATATAAGAATGAGCTAGACTGACCGTAACGCCAAAGAACCGAAACGATTTAAATACGTTCGGTTTTTCTTAAAAACGATCATAGTTATCTACTATTATTTTACGGAAATCCAATAAATTTAAATGCGCAAAGGCGCAAAAAATATTATATATCCGCTATCGTTTTATTAAAAGTTTAAGTATTATTATTATAGATTACGAATACATTTAAAGTAACAGCTAAGGAACTATCTTAAGCATTTTATATGCGTTTGAAAGTTATGGGGAAAAATATGATCAAAGAATGACACTGTAATTCCATTTATCGGGGAAACCCAAATAACAGATGTTTTTAGTGTGCTGTTATTAGTGCGAAATAAAATTTAAAATATTTTTTTCTAAATAAACATGCAAATGACGTCATAGAGCGAATCGCCTATGTTAGTCAAAACTCTCAAGTTTCTTTGATTTAATAACCGCGCCTTACAAAGCTGATAATTATTTTCCCCTTCTTAAAACTAAAATTGATAAATTCAATAGATATATTTTTAAATATATATATATATATATATATATATATATATATATATATATATATGTCTATATTATAGTATTAATGTCTATATGTATGTACGGTATGCAATATATATATATATATATATATATATATATATATATATATATATATATATATATATATATGTCTATATTATAGTATTAATGTCTATATGTATGTACGGTATGCGCTCCTATACCATTTATGCATTGCAGCAATAAAACTTTGGTGAGTTGTTGTTCACAAGGTCATGCATTTTTCTGAGTCATTACAATTCTTTTATAATATTCTATTTTTGGGCATTAGGCCCTAAATCATTTTTTCTTATATGAGGGCGATAAGGGGGAGACTGCAATCAGGTTAGCACAATATAAAATGAGTAAAACAGAGTAGGGTTAAACCTGAAAAGAAAGGAACGCAACAAAATAACGAACGTGTCGGCAGGAAGCCTTTGTCAGCAAACAAAACAATAGAAAAAAAAAACAGTATAAAAATAAAAGATAGCACTTAGCCTAGAGGTAGCATCCGTCGGCAGCAAATGAACTGTGTGTTCATAAAAAAAATTGATAAGTTGTTGTGCGGACGCCCGCAAAGGTTTCTAAATTATTACAGCCATTTTAAAATATTCCGTTTTGAGCCAGTGGCCCTAAATTAGTTTTTTTTTTCTGTTATGAGCTATATAAATATAATTTCCTTATGCGTCCCTATACCATCCATCCGATTGCGATAAAACTTTGGGGAGTGTTGTGTGCGCGCCCGTAAAGGTTTCAGAATTAGTAAAACCACTTTACTATATTCCATTTGGGGCAGGGGGCCCTAAATTCGTTTTTCTCTAATATAAGCTGTATAATATAATTTCAAACAGAGCTAATGCATGGGTGGATGATATTTTAATCAAATACAAATAGCGACATTTCAGTTTGTGTGTGACATTAATTAGTAGGTTTCTGAATTTAGTACAACCATTTTAAAATATTCCATTTGGGGCCGGGGCCATAAATTCGTTTTTTTAAAAAAAATATATGAGATATTTATATAAGTATAATTTCAAACAGAGTTATTGCATGGATGGATCAATCGCTACAAGTGTGTTGTCTAACTTTTTGAAAATCCTTGCTTCTCTCATGGACAGCTGTATGTGGCCTGCTCACTTATCACATGGACAGCTGTATGTGGCCTGCTCACGGATCAACAAACATTCTAATTTGTTATTGTAAGCACCACACAGAAAAAAAAAAGAAATAAAAAGTACTTCAAAAAACATTATTAAAACACAAGCACTTTCTTTCTTAGAGTGGCATTGCAACGCATGCCGGGTTCTCGCTAGTATTTAACAAAGAATAAAACCCTTTGCCCTGGTGTTATTTGTGTTATTGTAATTTGTCTTGCTGTCATTTGTCTCGCTGCTATTTTTAGGGAAGATGAAGAAAAAAAAATACATACTCAGAGACGCAGAGACCCATCTGAGGACCGAGCAGTTGTGGAGAATGAGAATGATGGCCGTAGAGATGTGTCCCCGCATACAACCGCGAGTCTACGAACATAACCGCATGGTAGTAGTGATTCGTGTGTGAATACATTTAAATATGTAAGGCTGTTTGAACAGGTCTTCACTCATTTGGGGAGGGGGGGGGGGGGTAAACACGGTGATTTGCAATACTTTACATGGTAATTTTTAATATTTTACACGGTGATTTGTAATAATTTACATGGAGATTTGTAATAATTTACATGGAGATTTGTAATACTTAACATGGAGATTTGTAATAATTTACATGGAGATTTGTAATAATTTACATGGAGATTTGTGTAGGGTCCTACACCCTACCTGCCGGCCTTTAAACAATAGGGCTACAAACAGTCCTGCACCCTACCTGCCGGCCTTTAAACAATAGGGCTACAAACAGTCCTGCACCCTACCTGCCGGCCTTTAAACAATAAAATTAAACTATTTACCTGAATTAAACTGTCACGCATGACGCTCGCTGCGTGACATCATTTTTGTCACTCAGTATTATTAAACGAAATGGCTATTCGTACCCGGGTACCAGAAGTGAGAAGTTAGGATTAAAAAAACTATTTAAAATATTATTGTTGCGTATCAAATGAAACAATAATTGAATGGGCAATCTGTTCTTCAGTTTAACGAAAAGAAACTACTACAAATGACATCCGAATAGCAATGAGTCTAATGGTACTCGGGTGCGAATGGTGGCGCAACGTGTCTGGGTCCATTTTAACTTATGGAGATTATTAGTGCGATCCGGTTCTCTTAGGATTTCATGGGTATCGTTAGTGGGATTCGGTAGCCTAGGGATTTCATGGGTACGGTTAGTGGCCTCTGGTAGACTAGGGATTTCTTGGGGAAGGTTAGTGGCATCTGGTAGACCAGGGATTTCTTCAGTCAATGCTCCATTTAATATCATATGGTTTAATACTGGTGGAGATGACATGGTTGAAATCAGCAGATGAAATAGTTGAAATCAGCAGATGAAATAGTTGAAATCAGCAGATAAAATAGTTGAAATCAGCAGATGAAAAGGTTAAAATCAGCAGATGAAATAGTTGAAATCAGCAGATGAAATAGTTGAAATCAGCAGATGAAATAGTTAAAATCAGCAGATGAAATAGTTGAAATCAGCAGATGAAATAGTTGAAATCAGCAGATGAAATAGTTGAAATCAGCAGATGAAATAGTTGAAATCAGCAGATGAAATAGTTGAAATCAGCAGATGAAATAGTTGAAATCAGCAGATGAAATAGTTGAAATCAGCAGATGAAATAGTTGAAATCAGCAGATGAAATAGTTGAAATCAGCAGATGAAATAGTTGAAATCAGCAGATGAAATAGTTGAAATCAGCAGATGAAATAGTTGAAATCAGCAGATGAAATAGTTGAAATCAGCAGATGAAATAGTTGAAATCAGCAGATGAAATAGTTGAAATCAGCAGATGAAATAGTTGAAATCAGCAGATGAAATAGTTGAAATCAGCAGATGAAATAGTTGAAATCAGCAGATGAAATAGTTGAAATCAGCAGATGAAATAGTTGAAATCAGCAGATGAAATAGTTGAAATCAGCAGATGAAATAGTTGAAATCAGCAGATGAAATAGTTAAAATCAGCAGATGAAATAGTTGAAATCAGCAGATGAAATAGTTGAAATCAGCAGATGAAATAGTTGAAATCAGCAGATGAAATAGTTGAAATCAGCAGATGAAATAGTTAAAATCAGCAGATGAAATAGTTGAAATCAGCAGATGAAATAGTTGAAATCAGCAGATGAAATAGTTGAAATCAGCAGATGAAATAGTTGAAATCAGCAGATGAAATAGTTAAAATCAGCAGATGAAATAGTTGAAATCAGCAGATGAAATAGTTGAAATCAGCAGATGAAATAGTTGAAATCAGCAGATGAAATAGTTGAAATCAGCAGATGAAATAGTTAAAATCAGCAGATGAAATAGTTGAAATCAGCAGATGAAATAGTTGAAATCAGCAGATGAAATAGTTGAAATCAGCAGATGAAATAGTTGAAATCAGCAGATGAAATAGTTAAAATCAGCAGATGAAATAGTTGAAATCAGCAGATGAAATAGTTGAAATCAGCAGATGAAATAGTTGAAATCAGCAGATGAAAGGGTTAAAATCAGCAGATGAAATAGTTGAAATCAGCAGATGAAATAGTTAAAATCAGCAGATGAAATAGTTAAAATCAGCAGATGAAATAGTTGAAATCAGCAAATGAAATAGTTGAAATCAGCAGATGAAATAGTTGAAATCAGCAGATGAAAGGGTTAAAATCAGCAGATGAAATAGTTGAAATCAGCAGCCCGTTCAATGTAAATCTCTTCGTTCTGGCAGCAAGAAGGAGAGTGCTCTTAAGTTTATGCAATCCCCGGAGTCCATTATTTTACACCAGCAAATAACATTTGCAGTACACGTCATTCATTCAATCAAAGTGCTAAATCGTAACGAACTACTACAAACTTTATTTACGACCATACTCTGCACTCAATGTGTGTCCCTTTACAATAACGTTTAGAAGGAGACGTTACGATGTTCATGGTATAACATGATTTGATAATGTATACCCCAGAATGATGTCAGCTCTTAAAGAATGTATATTAAATTTTTTTTTAAATTGCAATGTTAATACATTTGCATACATTCCATCGTCTCTCAGTATTAAATTATCACTGACATTATGTCACAATGGGAACCATCGCATGTCACTATTGGAACCATCGCATGCCATTACTCAACCCATCATTTTCGTTTATAGAAACTGCCACCAACAAACCAAATCATTATCTGACCTGCAATTTTTTACAATTAGCTCACTGAGCTCATTAAGCTCACAGACTTATGTAAAGAGCTTACGTCATGTCTTCACCAGATCACAAGTCACGATCTCAGCTAGAGTTTTTTCCCTGGTCGTGTCGTCCCTCATTTAAATCAACAAGAAAACGTGCAAGACGCTTTAGTGAACAATGGCTGTCATGACAACGGTGATGACAGTGGCAGTCATGACAACCGTGATGACAATGACAGTCATGACAATCGTGATGACAATGTCAGTCGTGACAACCATATTGACAATGACAGTCATGACAACCGTGATGACAATGTCAGTCGTGACCACCGTGATGACGATGGCAGTCGTGCCATGTGTGGTACTAATGTAGACGGTAACATCAATGACCGTGTCATTCTAAATACAGCCTCAGTCTAACAGCTCATGGCATCATTCAGATTTATATTTCAGCACTCAACTAGCGGCTAGTGTCTAACGTCTTTCAAGCTGGCACGGAAAAATTAACGTTCGTTGTATTTCTCAATTTTTTCCTACAATATATATATATATATATATATATATATATATATACAAATATATTACAATGTGATGAGCGAATTGAATGAAACCATTTAAAGTTCTTAGATAAGGGACGCGTTTCGTGGATTGTTATATGAAAGAGTAACTCATGGCCAGACAGCAGAACGCTACAGAAGACGTTAATCCTTGTCAAGTACAGTCACGTGTCTGTTGCGAACATGACTACGGGGAAGAGGGTGGCCGACATGGTGAGGCGGGGAGATTTATTGAATGTCTCACGATACTGTCATATTGCAGTGTGTGCGATACTGTCCTACTGCAGTGTGTGCGATACTGTCCTACTGCAGTGTGTGCGATACTGTAATACTGCAGTGTGTGCGATACTGTCCTACTGCAGTGTCTACGATACTGCCCTTACAGTATTTACGATACTTTCCTACAGCAGTGTGTACGATACTGTCCTACTGAAGTGTGTACGATACTGTCGTACTGCAGTGTCTACGATACTGTCCTACTGCAGTGTGTGCGATACTGTCCTACTGCAGTGTGTGCGATACTGTAATACTGCAGTGTGTGCGATACTGTCCTACTGCAGTGTGTGCGATACTGTCCTACTGCAGTGTGTGCGATACTGTCCTACTGCAGTGTGTGCGATACTGTCCTACTGCAGTGTGTGCTATACTGTCCTCCTGTAGTGTGTACGATTCTGTCCTACTGCAGTGTCTACGACTCTCCACTTACAGTATTTACGATACTTTCCTACAGCAGTGTGTACGATACTGTCCTACTGAAGTGTGTACGATACTGTCGTACTGCAGTGTCTACGATACTGTCCTACTACAGTGTGTACGATTATGTTCTACTGAAGTGTGTACCATACTATCCTACTGCAGTGTGTACGATACTGTCGTACTGCAGTGTCTACGATACTGTCCTACTGCAGTGTGTACGATACTGTCCTACTGCAGTGTCTACGATACTGTCCTACTGCAGTGTCTACGATACTTCCTACTGCAGTGTCTACGATACTGTTGCCTACCCTTTCCTATTCTTGCCTACCTTTCCTACCTTTTCCCACCATTTTCCAACTTTGCACATCCTTTTCTAGCCTCGCCTACTCTTGAAGTACCACGAGTTCTTGTCATATTTTGTATGGATCTTTCTTATACAGTATGCTGAATCTTTTCAGACATGGCTTTCTGACAATATCTTGGGGCGTAGCTTTCTGACTATATCTTGGGGTGTGGCTTTCTGACAATATCTTGGGGCGTGTCTTTCTAACAATATCTTGGAGCGTGGCTTTCTGATGATATCTTGGGATGTGGCTTTCTGGTGATATCTTGGGGTGTGGCCTTCTGGTGATATCTTGGGGCGTGGCTTTCTGACAATATATTGGGGCGTGCTTTCTGATGATATCTTGGGGTCTGGCTTTCTGGTGATATCTTGGGTCGTGGCTTTCTGTAGAGATCTTGGGGCATGGCTTTCTTGTAGAGATTTTGGGGCATGGCTTTCCGGAAAAAAACTTGGGAGCAGAGATTTCTTGCGAGATCTTAGGGCATGGCTTTTTGATGAGATCTTGGTGCAGTGCTGTCTAGGAAGATCTTGGGTCTATGGTTTATAGCAGGATCTTGGGACAGTGGTGTCGTGTGACGTGAGGTTCTGACGATGCCCCATGCATGGCTTTTTGTAGAGATCCTGGAGCATGGCTTTCTGTAGAGATCTTGGGGCATGGCTTTCTGTAGAGATCTTGGGGCATGGCTTTCTGTAGAGATCTTGGGGCATGGCTTTCTGTAGAGATCTTGGGGCATGGCTTTCTGTAGAGATCTTGGGGCATTGCTTTCTGTAGAGATCTTGGGGCATGGATTTCTGTAGAGATCTTGGGGCATGGCTTTCTGAAGAGATCTTGGGCATGGCTTTCTGTAGAGATCTTGGGGCATGGCTTTCCGGAAATAACTTACGAACAGAGATTTCTTGCGAGTTCTTAGGGCATGGCTTTTTGACGAGATCTTGGTGCAGTGCTGTCTAGGAAGATCTTGGGTCTATGGTTTATAGCAAGATCTTGGGACAGTGGTTTATAGCAAGATCTTGGGTCAGTGCTTTGCAACAAGATCATGGGGCCGTTTTTATAGCGAGATCTTGGGTTAGTGGTTTATAGCAAGATCTTGGGACAATAGTTTATGAAACAGGATCTTGGGGAAGTGGTTTATAGCGAGATCTTGGGTTAGTGGTTTATAGCAAGACCTTGGGTCAGTGCTTTATAGCAAGATCTTGGGTCAGTGGATTATAGCAAGATCTTGGGACAATGGTTTAGAGCAAGATCTTGGGTCAGTCGTTTATAGCAAGATCTTGGGTCAGTGGTTTATAGCAAGATCTTGGGGCAGTCGTTAAAACGAAACCATGGGACAGTGCTTTTAACAAAGATCCTGGGGTCAGGGGTTTATAGTTATAGCAAGATCTTGAGGAAGTCGTTTACAGCAAGAGCTTGGGGCAATGGTTTATAGCAAGATCCTTGGGCGGTGCTTTCTAACAAGATCTTGATCTTTGGTAGTGTTTTCCAGCAAGATCTCTGGTTAGTGCTTTCTAACAAGATATTGGGCCATAGCTTTTTAGCATGATTTGGGGCAGGGCTTTCTATTCTAGCAAGATCTTGGGGCTGGAATTTTTGTGAGATCTCTTGGAGTGAACATTTGTTAATTTTCGATTTCATTCTAAGCCGACACTTTAAAGAAAGCTGACCTGAAAGAAACAGTTTACAAGCCTTTACTCATAATGCATTACTTCGGATAGAGCTTCGCCAATACAACAAGCATCTAACTGTGATTCCTTGTCTGGGTTGGCTTTCTTAATGCTGTCACCCCTACATTTCTCGGGGAAACTGTTAACTCTGGAGTTGGTTTGTAAAACCACACGTTATGAGACTGACATCAACTGCGACGTCGGTTACTCAACCTATATGTTTATGTTTTAGGTCGCGTCATAACCTTACAGCAGAGCTGTTCTTAGGTATTGGCAAACTAGGCGATGGCTACCAAGGGGGCCCCGTCGGGCGCTGTTTTTAGCCTACAACTTGCAAGGCCATACATTTCAGAGGTACACATTTTCTCAGGTGGCGGAATTATCATTATATTTGGTGGTTACACACGAGCAAAGAGTAAACAGTGACGAAGGCAGAATGGAGGTGCCGCAGTGGTGGGTGGTGTTTTTTCTCTTTAGCTCGGGATAACTCCGCCCGCAGACCCACCCTTCTGGGGCCCCACCTACGATCCGTGCCTAGGACCCCCCCAAATCCTAATAACGGCCCTGCTGACATCGAGTCATGCCAATACTTCCCAATTGAGCAAAATTCTAAACCAAGCAACAATCTCTCCTCATTAATCTTATAGTACAAAAAAAATAATGCACAATAACATAATGTTTTATGTTAAAAGAATTTTTTCAATGCATGACGTGATATGCTTGAATCGGGATTGCATTTCTCAAATTGTATTCGAATAACAGGGATATGAGTTTTTTAATATACTGCCTGACTCCATCCATCTCCGTCCACCTCCGATTACAATTGTGAGAAATCGTCGACCTGATGGGAACACGAATACTCAGCTTGTGATTTATGATTACAAAATAGATTTCAATTCCATGGGGCTAAGAGACCTCACGATACTTGATGTCCTTTAACAAAATCCGAGATGTTTTCTTTGTAAAAAAAAAAAAAAATTAGAATGGCATTGTCTTTAGATTGGTGTCAGATGTTATTTTGTTTAACTTAGCTTCAGGTTATTCTAAGTTTGTAATCAGGACCAGGGGCGTATAAAGAACCATGGGCGGTTACAGAAAAGGGGTCTGGATCACTAGCCTTCTGGGCTGTTTATTTAGTAACAACTTAAGGACGATTTAAGGAGCATTTGATTTTATTGAAAAATGTCCGAACAGCAAGCTGACTCCTTTATGTAACAGCCCATCACAGTCGTTACACAGCTTGGACATTTTTCTATTCAGGTTCCGCCACTGGCCACGACTTATTGAAAATCGTGTGCATCAAAAGTGGAAAGTCACGACAGTTTATTTCCATTCGCTCATGTTATATACCTGAGAGACTACAATTAAAACACATTAACGCGCGCTTACCTCATGCACTCCCCGGTGTCATGCTCAGTGAGTGACGAGGGTCGTGAAATGGGGGCTCAGTGTCGAGTATGGGGG
>CAXITT010000955.1:197354-211456 GCA_964033795.1 Lymnaea stagnalis
ATATATAATAATAATAATAATAAGTGGTCTTATATATATAAACAGGTTCTGTAACTCATTAAATACTAGAAAGTATCAGAAAGCTTCCTGATTATTAATGGGGTTGGCAGATCTCCGGGTCATAATGATTACTGTACATCTCTTTCTTTTATGAAAAACCTTTTTTAAAAAAGACGAACCCTCATCAAATTGAATGACTGAAAAAGTTGCCATTAAAAGCGTGTGATTCGAAAATAACAAGTCTTTTTGTTTTTTTTACAATGCGCAACCAAAACCTTTTAAAGCAACTTGAAGTATGTAATACACGCTCTAGGACTGTTCAAAGACTCCAAATCTATTTCATGTTTTTTACGTAGTTCTGATCGCTTATGTCCGAGAATGGTCAAATGCTAAATCTCAATAGTTTAATTTAATAACGCGAATCCATTTTTGTGACCGATCCACGCTCAGCTACAGTAATTTTTCTTACGTCCTTGTTCACAATGCACGTCAATAAATCCCTTTCTAAAACCCTCTCTCCATTTTCCCGATGACCGTAAGATTCTCATTAATTTGGGGTTTTCTTTATTATGGTTACCGGGAGTTGCCCTTACCAACATTCAAATGACAAAATTAACCTTGGCTTCCCCCCCATTTTTTCATATTTTTGTACATTCGAAAAATAACAATTGAAATTTTGGTCAGCTTTTTTGTAACCTCTTCATTTAAATACGGAAATTATTGAGGCAATAAAGATTTTATTAGAAGTTAATTTCTTTAATGCAGGCTTAAGGTTTAAAAAAAAATAAGTCAATTTTGTCCATGTAAAAATAACTCACCTCAAATATGTTACGTTTCTTATTCGTTTTATTTTTTTTTAAAATTAATTAATAATTCAAATATTGTGGCATCAATATTAAAAAAAAACCAAACAGATTAATGTTGATTTCTGTTATCGTCAGCTTATAAAATATAATTTTAGAAAATAGCTAAATGATTGAAAACGTCAAAGTGAAGCTTATACTTTCTAGAATCCTCTTTGTTTCTCACTGACTTGGAATGGTCCAAGCATCGTCATTTATAAACCACAGCTCAGCAGCCAAAATGAAAACTTACGTCACTGAGCCCCGTCCTCCCGATTCTATTTTTAAGACACAACGCGCGTGAGAGGAGGGTCAAGTACTTTTGGTTTAGGTCATGACCCCCCTTCTCCCCCCCCCCCTCCCATCCCCCGTCGGTGAAAATACGACGTAGGAAGTCACTAGACAGGTGTCACTTGCCACTTTCGGGGACGTAATCAGTCAAAGGTACTTTCGTTACCTCCCNGTCGAGTCAACGTTTTCCCAAGTAGCTCAAGAACGTCACTAAAGTTGGGGATTCGCAACACTGCCGGAAAAACACGGGAGCTTCCACGTGAAAGCTTGACGTTCACGATGAAACCAAATTTTGGTCGAGCATTTTTAATTACGATCCTGAGATAATTATTTTTTTATTTATTTGTACATCAATTTGTCTTTCCCCCCGTAAGTTGTATCCTTTTTATGGAATTTTTTTCGAATGATTTATTATGAGTTGTTTTCTTTTAAAGTTGAAAACGGTGTAGCACTCCAGCAACACTATCGGAACAATTATTCTAGTCATTATACTTTAATGTATCATAAAAAAAATTCAAGAGCAAAAACACATTATGATCGGAATGTAAACTAGAAACATCCAGTATAGAAACATCCATTATAGAAACATCCAGTTTTAGAAACATCCATTATAGACAACATCCATGATAGAAAAATCCAGTTTTAAAAACATCCATTATAGAAACATCCATTATAGAAACATCCATTACAGAAACATCCAGTACCGAAACATCCATTATAGAAACATCCAGTACCGAAACATCCATTATAGAAGCATCCAGTATAGGAAAATCCAGTTTTAGAAACTTCCAGTACAGAAACATCCAGTATCGTTTCTAGAAAGCGGGAATCAGCAGCGAAATCAATAAGACATTAACGATTGATAAAAGATCAAAGCATCAAATGACTTGCAGGAAATCGATTGCCGTCTGACATCACCTACCTATTCATTCGTCCCTTTGCTTTAAAATATCACCGCCCCCCCCCCTCTCCCCCACTATTTTAAAAATCCGATTTAAAAAAAAAATAATCTTCGGCTTCCGTTTCCAGTTTTCGAGAATTCATTTTCAGTTTTATATTGAAAACGTTAAGCGGAAATAAAGTCCATTACGTTAACATTGTGATAACACCAGAGGTTCTCCAACTGCAAGGGAAGCACGACTCCTGGATTTGCGTTGAGAGCTCCACAAGTGTGCACGTCACTACAATCACTCTAACACAAACCACGTTCTTTCATTCACAATTTGAACTTCCCACTTCTCACTACACACACACACACGCGCGCACGCCGCACACACTTTGTTTATTATTATTTTTTTAAAAATATTGGAGTAAGGAGACTATGCCCAGGTTTATTAACTCCATGATCATTTAAAATCAATTACCCCACTTACCCCCACCCCCACCCCAAGCCCTTGCCCTTTTCCGAAATGATCGATGAAATTATGATCAGAACAAAATGAAGCAGATCGGACGGGCTGGCTCGTTTTTCACATGGCGTTGTATGGTGGCTCAGTGTGGAGTTGCACGGTGGCCCAGTGTGGAGTTGTACGGTGGCCCCGTGTGGAGTTGTAGGGTGGCTCAGTGTGGAGTTGTATGGTGGCTCAGTGTGGAGTTGTATGGTGGCTCAGTGTGGAGTTGTAGGGTGGCTCAGTGTGGAGTTGTAGGGTGGCTCAGTGTGGAGTTGTAGGGTGGCTCAGTGTGGAGTTGTAGGGTGGCTCAGTGTGGAGTTGTAGGGTGGCTCAGTGTGGAGTTGTAGGGTGGCTCAGTGTGGAGTTGTATGGTTGCTCAGTGTGGAGTTGCACGGTGGCCCAGTGTGGAGTTGTACGGTGGCCCCGTGTGGAGTTGTAGGGTGGCTCAGTGTGGAGTTGTATGGTGGCTCAGTGTAGAGTTGTAGAATGGCTCAGTGTAGATTTTTATGGTGGCTCAGTGTAGAGTTGTATGGTGGCCCTGTGTGGAGTTGCATGGTGGCCCAGTGTGGAGTTGTACGATGGCTCAGTGTGGAGTTGTATGGTTGCCCAGTGTGGAGTTGTATGGTGGCTCAGTGTAGAAATGTAGGATGGCTCAGTGTAGAGTTGTAAGATGGCTCAGTGTAGAGTTGCATGATGGCTCCGTTTAGAGTTTTATGGTGGCTCAGTGTAGAGTTGTATGGTTGCCCAGTGTGGAGTTGTATGGTTGCCCAGTGTGGAGTTGTACGATGGCTCAGTGTGGAGTTGTATGGTGGCCTAGTGTGGAGTTATATGGTGGTTCAGTGTAGAGTTGTAGGATGGCTCAGTGTAGAGTGGTAAGATGGCTCAGTGTAGAGTTGCATGATGGCTCAGTTTGGAGTTGTAACAATGCTGGGGGCCCCTCACGTTGGTTTTTGATGACCACTTTGAGAGTTCCTGTCCGGAACAAGATTGACAATTAGTTCGTTTGTACAAGGCTGGAGCAGTTTGCGTGGTGCCACAACTTTGAAACCCTACAGTCGCAGTGCAGTTCAGACAAGTCATGGTTGGTTTTGTTCACTTACAACAACCACAACAACAACAACAACAACAACAACAACAACAACCCTGTTCTAATTGAGAAACAAAAGTGATACCCAAGGTTGACAATGCTCCTGGTTTAAAATCAAATTAAAATGCATTGAACAGGAAGTGTCTAAATTTTCTTCAAATTTAAACAACGTATTTTTTTTAACATTTCGGAAGCGGAAGAGGTTAACCCCAAAAGACGGACGAACACTAACAACAATGATCAGTCCCGTGTTCTGTGCGCCAGTCAACACGTTTCAAAAGCTGAAGTTTCTCAGAAAACGGCCAAAAACCAAACCGAAATTTTGTACCTCTGCCAAGTTCCACTTAAAGTATAATTCGGTCAGACCGCTTTATGGAAAGTCGGTCAGATAACGTAATGTGTTTTGGTCTATCACATACTCGGTGGTCGGGGAATATTGATTTGTGTCATGTAATGTAAACAGAAAAATTTTCCGCTCTACGTGTTAGGTCTCTTACTGGATCATGTCCACATAGGGCTATGACTGGATCATGTCCACATAGGGCTCTGATTGGAGCCTATCCACATAAGGCTCTGACTGGATCCTATCCACATCGGGTTCTGACTGGATCATATTCACACAGGGCTCTGACTGGATCATACTCAAACAGGGCTCTGACTGGATCCTATCCACATAGGGCTCTGACTGGATCGTATCCACATACGGCTCTGACTGGATCCTATCCACATAGGGTTCTGACTGGATCATATTCACACAGGGCTCTGACTGGATCATATCCACATAGGGCTCTGACTGGATCATATCCACACAGGGCTCTGACTGGATCAAATTAAAAAAGGGATCTCACTGGATCCTATCCACATAAGGCTCTGACTGGATCATATCCCCACAGGGCTCTGACTGGATGCTATCCACATATGGCTATGACTGGATCATATTTACACAGGGCTCTGACTGGATCCTATCCACGGAGGGATCTGACTGGATCATATCCACACAGGGCTCTGACTGGATACTATTCACATAGGGCTATGACTGGATCATATTAACACAGGGCTCTGACTGGATCCTAACAAAATAAAGCTCTGACTGGATCATATTCAAACAGGGCTCTGACTGGATCCTATCCAGATAGGATTCTGCCTGGATATATTGACACAGAGCTCTGACTGGATCCTAACCAAATAAAGCTCTGACTGGATCATATTCACACAGGGCTCTGACTGGATCCTATCCAAATAAGGCTCTGACTGGATCCTATCCACATAGGGCTCTGACTGGGTCTGTCCACACAAGGATCTGACTGGATCCTATCCACATAGGGCTCTGACTGGGTCTGTCCACACAGGGCTCTGACTGGATCCAATCCACATAGGGCTCTTGTGTTTTCACAACTACGGGGTTTCTGCACGCATATCCCGGCCTTCCAGGTGATTCTAACATCCCACAAGTTTCTGTTTCCTCCAAATATCACGGAATTAGCTGCCCCCCATGTTGCATAGAGAGAGAGACATTATTTTCTGTACGCTAAACATGGATGTAGGTGTTCAGTAAAGCAAGCTTAAAAAAAAAAAAAAAAAAAAACCCGGCCTTCCAGGTGATTCTAACATCCCACAAGTTTCTGTTTCCTCCAAATAACACGGAATTAGCTGCCCCCCATGTTGCATAGAGAGAGAGACATTATTTTCTGTACGCTAAAAATGGATGTAGGTGTTCAGTAAAGCAAGCTTAAAAAAAAAAAAAAAAAAAACTATTGCCGTAGTGTCCTTGTCTTACAAGATACATCCGCTATCTCGTATTACAAACACAAAGTTTGATTTTTACCTACATCCCATTGCTTAATGGTTCCAAAAAGTCCACAAAGAATACCAACAGTATTGTTAGCAGAGCGCAAAAAAAAGGAGGGTGGGGGGGGGGTTGGGGTAATTGGTTAAAAGCTCCAAAAAGTGAATAACATCCTTTTTTGGTAGTAGGGCGGGAAAAGGGCTATGATGGTCAGAGTTATGAATTCAATTCGATTTTATTTCCCCCCGACGTCGGAGTAGTCCAACACAACCATCTGGAATAAAAATAAATAAATAAATAATATATCCCACTATGTAACTGGACTGTTTGAGTTTGACACATGTATGTCGTCATGCAATTTCTGCCACACATTTTGAGTAGAGTTTAGTTCAACAAACACTTGAGGACGCCATACGTTTTGACTGAGGAGGGTCTTGATAACAAAAGAAATCTCGAGCCTTAAAATACTTCAAGAGGTTCGTAAATAGATTTAAGCGAGTCGCCAACGTATACAACAACAATAATAATGATAATCAACAAGTCAGCCAGCCAGGTCACGAATGCCTTGAAAGTCTTGCCGCTGCCGCTCCCGCCCCAGGCAGTGCACGTGAACGCATCCTGACCACATCACGTGACACATGTGCCCTATCCTGACCGCCACAACCTTAAATAGCGCGTGGGCCTGTGGCCAGTTTATTCCGGATGTGGTAACCGCAAAGTAAACAATTATTGTCTGTCTTAGAACAAAACTTCAACACTTTATTAAAATCTCTCTCTCTCTATATATATATATATACATTTTTATAATGTGAGACTGTTGTTTCAGTGTTACTCCATACGTCGTGTTACAAAAAAAATAAATAAATAAGTTACACACTTTCAGTTTGTCCAATACTCTGGTTAGCACCTGTGCATTGTTTGAAGATACAATCGATAATAGCTCGTACGTAAGATAAAAATTAGAGTACTTGTACTAGAGTTGAGGTCAGCGGTCGGATGAATAGGAGATATTTTAGACACCACGGGTCAGAAGAAACAATTTAATACAGAGAAATTGTATCTAAAACTTTGCATTAGCGTCCTCTTTTTAAATCCTTTTGATTTCACTTTTTTTTAAAAATACATTTTTTTTGCGGCGGAAAAATATTCGAAAGGCTAAGTGACCCACTTCCCGTCATCCTATCCAGTTGAAATTTGGCACATAACCCGTTGCTGACGAAAACACATTCTATCCTATTTTTAGCACCAACCCAAAACACTAAAAATATGTTCTTTCCCCATTTTTTCATTGAAAATAAAAGAGGGGGTGGGGAAGGGGGGCGGATGTTCATGGTATGTTCAGCGGGTGCGTGTTTTAATGTGGAGATTAGTTGTGTAGTTGTTGCAATGGGATTTGTATTTTGTGACGTATTTAGGTACCGGGTAGGGGAGATACAAAAGTCATTGCCGTAAAAATAAAATGTAGTTTTGAAGGGGAAATTAAGGACATATGAAACGTGTTTTCACCAGAAGTTGACCAATTTAACGTAACAACATCGTGTGTGTATCAATGGTAGCGGTGGGTGGACCTCGGACAGTCAATTGTATTGTTGGGGTTTAGATACACAATATATTAGCAGAAGGATTGTGGAGTTAAAATATAATGGCGCCACGACAATCAGCATACTAACAAAAACATATTGTTACAAACAGCATGTCCTATAGTGCGCTACAAATTGTTCCAAATAGCATGTCCTATAGTGCACTACACATTGCTACAAATAACATGTTCTATAGTGCACTACACATTGTTCCAAATAACATGTCCTATAGTGGGCGACACATTGTTCCAAACAACATGTCCTATAGTGGGCGACACATTGTTCCAAATAACATGTCCTATAGTGGGCGACACATTGTTACAAATAGCATGTCCTATAGTGCTGTACACATTGTTCCAAATAGCATGTCCTATAGTGGGCGACACAATGTTCCAAATAACATGTCCTATAGTGGGCGACACATTATTCCAAATAGTATGTCCTATAGTGCTCTACACATTGTTCAAAATAGCATGTCCTATAGAGGGCGACACATTGTTCCAAATAACATGTCCTATAGTGGGCGACACATTGTTCCAAATAGCATGTCCTATAGTGGGTGACACATTGTTCCAAATAACATGTCCTATAGTGGGCGACACATTGTTTCAAATAGCATGTCCTATAGTGTTCTACACATTGTTCCAAATAGCATGTCCTATAGTGTTCTACACATTGTTCCAAATAGCATGTCCTATAGTGGGCGACACATTGTTCCAAATAACATGTCCTATAGTGGGCGACACATTGTTCCAAATAACATGTCATATAGTGGGCGACACATTGTTCCAAATAAAATATCCTATAGTGGGCGACACATTGTTCCAAATAGCATGTCCTATAGTGCGCTACACATTGTTCCAAATAGCATATCCTATCGTGGGCGACACATTGTTCCAAATAGCATGTCCTATAGTGGGCTACACATTGTTCCAAATAACATGTCCTATAGTGGGCTACACATTGTTCCAAATAACATGTCCTATAGTGGGCGACACATTGTTCCAAATAGCATGTCCTATAGTGGGCGACACATTGTTCCAAATAAAATGTCCTATAGTGGGCGACACATTGTTCCAAATAGCATGTCCTATAGTGCTCTACACATTGTTCCAAATAGCATATCCTATCGTGGGCGACACATTGTTCCAAATAGCATGTCCTATAGTTGGCGACACATTGTTCCAAATTTCATGTCCTATAGTGGGCGACACATTGTTCCAAATAGCACGTCATATAGTGGGCGACACATTGTTCCAAATTTCACGTCCTATAGTGGGTGACACATTTTTCCAAATAACATGTCCTATAGTGGGCGACACATTGTTCCAAATAGCATGTCCTAAAGTGGGTGACACATTGTTCCAAATAACATGTCCTATAGTGCGCTACACATTGTTCCAAATAGCATGTCCTATAGTGCGCTACACATTGTTCCAAATAGCATGTCCCATAGTGGGCTACACATTGTTCCAAATAACATGTCCTATAGTGGGCTACACATTGTTCCAAATAGCATGTCCTATAGTGGGCTCCACATTGTTCCAAATAGCATGTCCTATAGTGGGCTCCACATTGTTGCAAATAGCATGTCCTTTAGTGGGTGACACATTGTTCCAAATAGCATGTCCTATACAGCGCTACACATTGTTCCAAATATCATGACCCATAGTAGGCGACACATTGTTCCAAATAGCATGTCCTTTAGTGGGCGACACATTGTTCCAAATAGCATGTCCCATAGTGGGCGACACGTTGTTCCAAATAGCATGTCCTATAGTAGGTGACACATTGTTCCAAATAGCATGTCCTATAGTGGGCGACACATTGTTCCAAATAGCATGTCCTATAGTGGGCTACACATTGTTCCAAATAACATGTCCTATACAGCGCTACACATTGTTCCAAATAGCATTTTCTATAGTGGGCTACACATTGTTCCAAATAACATGTCCTATAGTGGGCGACACATTGTTCCAAATAGCATGTCCTATAGTGGGCGACACATTGTTCCAAATAGCATGTCCTATAGTGCTCTACACATTGTTCCAAATAGGATGTCCTATCGTGGGCGAAACATTGTTCCAAATTTCATGTCCTATAGTGGGCGACACATTGTTCCAAATAGCATGTCATATAGTGGGCGACACATTTTTCCAAATTTTATGTCCTATAGTGGGCGACACATTGTTCCAAATAACATGTCCTATAGTGGGCGACACATTGTTCCAAATAGCATGTCCTAAAGTGGGTGACACATTGTTCCAAATAACATGTCCTATAGTGGGTTACACATTGTTCCAAATAGCATGTCCTATAGTGGGCGACACATTGTTCCAAATTTCATGTCCTATAGTGCGCTACACATTGTTCCAAATAGCATGTCATATAGTGGGCGAGACATTGTTCCAAATTTCATGTCCTTTAGTGGGCGACACATTGTTCCAAATAACATGTCCTATAGTGGGCGACACATTGTTCCAAATAGCATGTCCTAAAGTGGGTGACACATTGTTCCAAATAACATGTCCTATAGTGGGCGACACATTGTTTCAAATAACATGTCCTATAGTGCTCTACACAATGTTCCAAATAGCATGTCCCATAGTGGGCTACACATTGTTCCAAATAACATGTCCTATAGTGGGCTACACATTGTTCCAAATAGCATGTCTTATAGAGCGCTACACATTGTTCCAAATAGCATGTCCTATAGTGGGCTACACATTGTTCCAAATAGCATGTCCCATAGTGGGCGACACATTGTTCCAAATAGCATGTCTTATAGTGCGCTACACATTGTTCCAAATATCATGTCCCATAGCGGGCGACACATTGTTCCAAATAGCATGTCCTTTAGTGGGCGACACATTGTTCCAAATAGCATGTCCTATAGTGGGCTACACGTTGTTCCAAATAGCATGTCCTATAGTAGGCGAAACATTGTTCCAAATAGCATGTCCTATAGTGGGCGACACATTGTTCCAAATAGCATGTCTTATAGTGCGCTACACATTGTTCCAAATAGCATGTCCTATACAGCGCTACACATTGTTCCAAATATCATGTCCTATAGTGGGCTACACATTGTTCCAAATAGCATGTCCTATAGTGGGCTACACATTGTTCAAAATAGCATGTCCTATAGTGGGCGACACATTGTTCCAAATATCATGTCCTATAGTGGGCTACACATTGTTCCAAATAGCATGTCCTATAGTGGGATACACATTGCTCCAAATATCATGTCCTTGAAAAAAACATTTATTTCTACTGCATACCCGAATACTTCACAAATACAAATGCAACAGATACACAAGTTATCATCAAAACACCCATCCATTGAACAAATCATATTTAATTGATCTTCCCATTGAAAAACAAGGGAAGCATTTTTTGTTGGGTGGTTAGTGGTGAGGTAGGGGCTGATAATTAGAAAGAATCTGTTTTCATCGGCAACCAGCCTTTGTGCCGAATTTCAGTTCTACAGAATGACGGGAAGTGGGCCAATTAGCCGTCCTAAGATTTTGCTTTAAACACAGGAAAAAAAACGAAGTTAATATAAATGATCTAGAAAATAGGAATGGCTGTCAAATTGTGGGAGTATTCTTTAAAGCCCCAGCATTCAACGACGTGCTGAACGTTTGAGACTCCTGTGATAAACTCTAAAATATATGGGTCAACCTAGCGTAAATATAAGTCACTAGTTATAGCTCGCCAAACATTGGCGACAGCAATGCGTGAACTTCCCGTCTACTAAAGTTACTTGACAAAACATGAACTCAAGTAACGCACATTTAAGAATCCCAATTTTTGCTGCACCCCTTCCCTCCAATGATACGTCATTGCAAACTTTTTTTTTTTATTAAACGCCCATGAACTATATTAGTAAAACATTTCATGTCCCAAACACTTTTAAACCGAATATTTATCACTCCATGTTTAAATTGAGATGATTTCATTTTCCGAAAAGAAATTATTGCTCGCAAAACGCAGTTGCGTTATTTAAAAAAAAATAAATCATTTAGCGTAGTTATTGAGAACTACAATTTGTGCGCTATTGAAATCATTATTGAACTGTACTTTTTTCAAACATTTAGAATTATTTGTAATATAATCTCAATGCCAAATACGCTGAAAAGGAAACGGCTTGTTAAGAAGCAGCCGGAAATGGAATCAGTCTACCAGAAGCGTGATGTATATATTAAAGACAGCCTAACTACGCATTGCAGTGTCAGCATTTCAAAAAGTCTCATTCTCCGGTATTTAAGTCATTGAGCCATTTGCTGAGACAACTTGGGCTTAGAGACTTTCTCTTGTTTTCACCATCACGAGATTCCATTTAAAAATAAAGTGGCTCAAACAGAGAAGGAAAAAAAAAATTGATTCACCCATCTTTTAAACAGAAAATTATTGATAAATATGTGAATAATTTTGTTTTAGACCCCGAATCATATTATTTAAAATAACCAACAGGAAAAAAACAATTCAACAAATGACAAAGTACATGAAGAGAGTAGAGCTCTGATTGGCTATATCTCTGAGTTCCCACCATGTGTTTTTCTCACAAAACCCAACGACTGCCAAAGTTGATTTGCATTTAACCAAACATTCAAACTTTCCCCATCACCATAATATATTCCATGCAGTGTCGTAGTAAGGGGGTGAATGGGGAGGATGACCCCCCCCCACCCCCCCCCCCACGGTCTCACGTTTTTCTTCATATTTAGGGGCGGCATCTTCAGCCAACAGCGGAGTTTGTTTTCTTGGAAGGAGACGGCAAAATTCTTGCCCCTTTTTTTTTTTTCCTTTCTCGGCGGAACTAACATCAGCTATGCCACCGATTCTATGATTGAATTACTTCATCATCTGTTCCATTAGGCAGTCTATAATCTACGGCTTGCATTAGGATTATGAAATCATACTACGATTCCACTTTCTATTGGTTTGGTATCGTGTTTGTTTCGTGCCTATAACACGGTCATGTGAATCCAATGGAAGAGTTTGGCTTTGTTATTTGGTTACCTTCCGTACCAGGGATTCTCTACTTTTCACTCTCCAAGGTCACCGCAAAACAAAGAGATTTTTGTCTTCTTTTTGGGGGGAGGGTGGTTGGGGGGGGGCGGGGGGTACGGTTGAATCAGAAATCATAAACGTGTTTATTCAGCCCAGATTTTCAATCTGTTCCGGTCTGAAAGTAAATCACGTGACTTTCGGGCTATGCCCACCGGCCTCCATCCCTCGTAAACTATCAGAGGCCCCGACAAACAAGGCCGATTGGTCGAACTCATAACAAAAATAAAATCCTATCATAGACTGAGTACATCCCAGTAAAGACTCCAAAGCTGCTGAAGCCCCGTCCCCCCACACCAACACACACACCAACACACACACCAACACACATCCATCCCTGAAGGGTTTGATCTGTAAACAAGCTATTCATAGCGCTGCATATCTGTAACTCTTAGAGACACGTCTGCAGATTTTCAGGAAAACTGTCGTATGTGGAAAAACAAAATTGACAAGCGCCAGGTCAAAGCAACCTAGCGGTTTTGGAAGAGGGGGGATCATAGCGCTGCATATCTGTAACTCTTAGAGACACGTCTGCAGATTTTCAGGAAAACTGTCGTATGTGGAAAAACAAAATTGACAAGCGCCAGGTCAAAGCAACCTAGCGGTTTTGGAAGAGGGGGGGGGGAGGGGGGATGCGATACGCTATCACAGCGACGATTCTCAAACTCCTAACATATTCATTATTTGTCTTATAGCAGCTTTGCTCTCAGAGTTCTTAACCTAATGTTTGGGTTTTGAAGCGTCTATAGAACCTGATTTTTAAATAATTCATAGTATTTAATTTCACGGTTCTCATGCAATACTTCAGATGATATCGGCTAAAATATTGATAAATTTCATTGACCCCTGAAAACAATGATTAAAAGTACTTGTAATGTGTTGTGAAATATGTCTGCGGAGAGATGTTGCAAGTCAAAAAAAAAAAAGAACAACAACAGAAACGACTACAACAACATAACAATGAAAAATGAACTAAAACTGAATGTGTGAGATGTACTAGATGGATGTGTGGGACGTACTATTTGGATGTGTGGGAGGTACTAGATGAATGTGAGGGAGGTAGTAGATGAATGTGAGGGAGGTACTGGATGAATGTGAGGGAGGTACTAGATGAATGTGAGGGAGGTACTAGATGAATGTGAGGGAGGTACTAGATGAATGTGAGGGAGGTACTAGATGAATGTGAGGGAGGTACTACATTGATTTGCAATGAATTGTCTCTTTTTTATTTTACACTTCCAATAATAACAACCGTCAAGTTGCGCCCTTTTCCTGACCCTTTCTGATTTGAAACATTTTAAAAGTAGATATGATAGGAAAACGTATGTTTCTTGAATCCGTATAAATGAAGAAAAACATACACACACACATACAACAGTTTTACATTTTAATGAAATGATGGCATCACGGGGAAATTAACGTGTTGACATGCGCACATTTTTGTTTAGCCTTTATGTCAGGCGAGAGATATTCCTATAAAAAACAAAAAAGAAGAAGGTCATAGGTTCAGATAAATGGGATTCCGTACTATCACGCCAAACTGGTTTTCTAGAAAAGACAAAAATAATAGACAAAAACACTTAAAAATAATATCTGAAGGGCGCCTGTTGGACGTTTTTATTTTAAAAAAATACGATCATCAACCCCAAAAAGCCTTTATAAACCTTGTAAAAAATATGGATGTAACTTTTAAATCAAATATGAGTTAAGATTTCAACTCTAAATCTGCCATTGCCCTTAACAGGTAAAAAAACAACAAACCAATCTGTATTTGACAGAGGGGCTTGAATAGTGTGATATCAATTGTGAGACAGTTGGCCGGATTTGTTGTATAGAAGCCTTTTCTAAATTAGGGACCTATTATTGTTTAAAGTATCTGAAGTTCCAACATAACAGCGTTCGTTCGTAGGGCTCAACACCGTTTATCTTTCTGTAAGGTTGGTTTTTATTGAATTCTCTAAAAAAAAAAAAAAAAAAAAATATCTTCTTTTTTCTTTTAAATTAAAGTTTTCCACTTTAATTTATATTAAAAATTAGTAATAAAAAAAAACA
>CAXITT010000956.1:24396-39396 GCA_964033795.1 Lymnaea stagnalis
AAAAAATATTTTTAAAAAAACCCCCCCTTAGTATAAATAGGTTTTTTTTTTTTTTGGGGGGGGGGGGGTTAGAGCGCTAACTAGATGCCACTTTTTTTTTATAATATCTCTGAATAAGATAAATATAATTGAGAAACAAACAAAGAAAACCCTTGTAAGGAAACACACACAAAACTCGAACAGTGCAAACAATGGCGTGATTTTTTTTAGTTTCTAAAGCACCACTCTGTAATTGTTTGACATTCCAGAAATAATTATAGACGATCAATGATAAACAAAGACAAAAAAAAAAATAAAAAAAATTAAAAGTAATAATAATTTAATAAGATTATAAAGATTAACCTTTGCCTATCTATTATTTTGGTTAAAATAATCATACGTTCCCTTTTTTTTTTTTCGATTTTTAAAATTAAATTGGATATAAAAAAAGAAAACAATAATAATCAAAACAAAAAAACAAAAAACGATACAACCAAACATGCCAAGGTCGGGAACGCTGCATGATTGAAAGCTGACCATGCGAAATCAAGTAAAAGCGCATGTGTCTTACCTTGACAATTGTTAACTGTACGAAGATAAAGATACGCTATCATTCGATTTCAATGTGGCATAAGTGTCGGTTTATTGGCCGTTTAGATCATAAAAGTTATAAAAATAAAGAAACAGATAGTTAAATTGCACTACAGCTTACTAGGCTAACGTATTATAGTGTAAACATTTTTGATTTTATTAATTCTCATTCGCGGTCAATGCAGCTACATGGAGAATTCCCATGTGCAAAGGTTAGTACACTGACCAGCTGACGTAGCTTACCCTTGCCGATTAGTATTACTACCAGTTTCCCCCTTGACATTGCCGTTAGTTAAAATTGTGCGTCAGTGGACTGAACAGTGCAGTTAAAGACCTAAAAGGGCAGTGGACGGTGTGAACAATGGATTAGAGGGAACTAATATTTCAGCTGAGGAACACACTAGGTCCGTGGCAGTCAGAGCTGAGTACAACACAAATGGAACTTAACGACATCGTGGCAGCAGTGGCATGGCAGTCTTGCAAAATCTTCGAAGTGAAAATTTTTTCTGTCTGACTGATATGGTGAGAACAAAGTACGACAGAACTACCACAAGAACAATGACCGCGTCAAACTCTTGAAAAAAAAATTAACACAAAACCTATTTTGAAATTTCTATGGGCCCAAATTTCATTGTTCAATTTGAATTGTCTGCTAAACCTTTCAAATGGAACAAAGAAGATAAACTCTGTTATATTACATTTTTTAAAAGTTGTCGCTACTTAAGTCACCTTCAGAGAGAGAGAGAGAGATAGAGACAGAGAGACAGAGAGAGAGACAGAGAGACAGAGAGATAGATAGAGAGACAGAGAGATAGAGAGAGAGAGATAGATAGTTACATTACTGTTAAAGACGACCTTCCAAATGGATTACAAAACAGCTCGAACTGTTTTCTGAGCTTCATAGTCAATAAAGCTTGGTGAAAAACTCCTGCTGTGATGTTAGATTTCTTTTCAATTCTAATTTTTTCCGTAGCTTCATGTCTGCATTGGGGCTTTTTAACATGTCTTGATGTTTTGTCTCGTAGTGCTGTCTCAAATTATATTCCTTGATCACATCCACTTCATCTCCAAAGAACTATCTACCCACCGCAAGTCAAATGCCCCCGCCCTTACCTCCGGAGCAAAATATGTACAACATTATAAAAATATAACCAAAAATATAGGCTACTTTTATTAAAAAATGATTAAATTGTTATTTTTAAGTAGTGTTTAAAAAAGAATAGGAACTTGTGCCTTTAGCTGATTACAATTAGTGGAATTTATTAAAAATCGCTCCGCTCGATATTTTTGATGATCCATATATTTAAGGCTAATCATGTTAGACGCTTTAAGTATTTTATTGTAAATATCGTACTGGTCGTTCCTGATTTTAAGTCGAAGATTACTTCCGGTTGTTCGCACTTTCGGTATTTTAATTAATTATTTTTTGCAAATTTAGAAGCATAAAGAATTAAATAACATTGTATTGAAATACATTTACTTCAATTATAAGGTCAGCAATTTTAATAAAAGTGCCTGCAACCTCTTAAAAAATATGTACTCTATTTCAAATTATATTTCGTCATCAAATCATGATTTAAAAAAAAAATGGGATACTTGTTAATTTTAGATCGTGTGACGGAATAAGGCTTTAAAACATCGAAGTGGCTATTCGTACCGGGTACAAGAAGTGAGAGGTTGGGATTAAAAATCTATTTGAAATGTTATTGTTGGGTTTGTAAGACCGAAATCGGTATCAAATGAAAGATAATTGAATGGACTGCATGTTTGTAAACTTAATTCTTCAGTTTAACTAACCAACACAAATATTCTGGTGAAGGTCTGAGATTTCTCTCTTATGACCCCGGCTAGTTAATTGGCTACCAACTCCATCTATTGAGCTGAGCAATGCAACATTTTCCTCACAAAAGGTCCTCCAACCGCCCTGGCTTCCCCCGGGAGATCTAGTGAGGGACATTCGGTCAACAGATGCTCCAGATTCTCCGGGTGCAGGCTGCAATACCGGCAGGTAGGATCCCTGTTGTTATCCAGCCGCCAGAAATATGTACACAAGGGACAGTGGTCGGTGCGCATCTGAGTCACTAAGCTCTGCTGTTTGTGGCCTAACCCCCAACATGGGTCTTGTTTGCTAGGAGCGGGCAAGTTTGAAGTTGGTGGTCCTCCCGTCGGGTACAGCACGAGCGCACCGTACCCGGCAGTTCTTTTTATCAAGTTGGCAGAGCCGTCCGTGAAAAATTTCACGGGTATGTGTGCGAACACATACATGGTCTCAAGGGCAGCCGCTTTCTGAACATGTTCAGGGCTTCGCTTCGTCACTGCTGTGTCGGCCAAGGCCAAATGTATGGAGGGACGTGAGGATTCCGCATATGGCGGATTAACTGGTATTTGGGTCATACTTTCTCTATTTTGGGACAGGTAGACTGTCCTCTCCAGCTCCATGACCTGGTACATGAAAGAGAACCTCTTCAATCGCCTACCACCTACCCAGTTATTCTGCATTTGGTAGGCTGGTTCCTTTTTGCCCAGCCACCGTTACCTCTCTACGGTACTTAATATTGACTTTTCCCTCCTGATTTGTAGCTGTTCTACATTGGCCAAGACCTCTACAGCAGCTGTGGGTATGGTCTTGAAAGCGCCACAGATGAATCTCAGAGTCTGATTCTGGATTCGGCCCAACTTTTCCAATGCGGCAATGCTTGCAAAGAATTGGACCGGCATGCTGTAATCCATCACCGACCTTACACTCCTTTGAAATGGAGCTTGCTCCCGCGTCCCAACTTGTGCAAGCCAACTCTTTCACCAGGTTTAGGTTGGCGGTTGCCTGGGTGCAGAGGTCCTGTACAAAATTATGCATTTGCACCTTTTGATCCAATTTGACTCCCAGGTAAACCGGTTGCTTGTCCCATTTAAGCACTACATCGCCCACCTTGAGCTCGATCTCCTGTTTGAGAATGATCCGCCCGTTGGTAAAGAGTGAATAGACCGTCTTCTCGGTGTTGATTTCCAGGTTCCAACACCACATGCACCTGTTGATAGCAGAGAGGTCTTGCTGCAACAGCATTTGCAGGCGGTGGACATCCTTACCGGTACTCTAGATGGCCAAATCGTCGACATACATGACAGCGTTTGTTGCTAAAATAGGTGGCAAATCATTGATATAAGCAAGGAAAAGGGTGCAACTATGGGAGCACTTCCTCAACGGTCCTTTTCTTGGAAGTTTCGCTGCCGAATTTTGTGCTGATTGTCCGGTTTGTAAGAAAACCGCCAACCCACCTGTACATATTGGCAGTTCCTCCCAACGTGTGCAGCTTCAACAATAGACCGGACCTCTAAACTCGATCACAGGCTTGTCGGAGGTCAAAAAAATAAAGCCACTTTATGCGATTTTTTCTGGAGCCCGTCGGTTATGGACTGGAGAAGACGGAGCACCTGGTCAACAGGCTGTATTCCCTTGCAGAAGCCCACCTGTATGAGTCTGAGGCTCTCGGTACTCTACAGGTAACAGTAAAGCCTCTGGTTAATCATTTTCTCGGCTACTTTCCCCAAACTCGATGTTAAGAAAATTTGACGGTAGCCGGTCGGTTGATCGAGTTTCATCCCTTCTTTGGGAATAGGGACGGTGGTAGCGCTTAGCCAAGCTTTGAGCAGGATTCCTGTCACCCACGATCTGTTAATGATCGACTTCTCGCGGCACCCTACAACTTTACCAACAATTCCTAAATTCAGACATGTGCTGAAAACAATTGCTGCCATTTAAAATTGATCAAAAATTGTCTGGGGTCTCTACAGATTTCATTGACGAGCACTAGCTTAGAACAAAGGCAAACCTTTTGTAGACGCCACAGCTGGAATGTGTTTTGTTTATGTCCCGCGACCGCAGCGTTAACGACGTATTTGATCATTATTATGTCTAACTTGGTCACTTCCCACTCGAAATTTTTAAAAGCTTCCTCCAAATTTGTCCGAAAGAAACATTCTATTCAACTATGCGCCAAATTTCATCCCTGCATTTTAAATTTGCCGGTCTGTCTTCTTCACACCCCCCCCCCAACCACCCCAAATGTTTGCACATTCCCTTCTCTCACGCCGATCATTGTTCAAGTCTGGTATTATTTAATGTAAGCTTGTGCCCAATGATACCCTGAGCCACGCCAAAACTGGGGTGAACTCAGTTTATCTTTGCCACCGGACTCTATAATGCTTCCCCCCCCCCCCCCCCACCCCCAGACGCTTAATAATGTCCTTTCCATAAATAAAAAATCTAATAGAGACACCTTATTGAGGTCTAAAACGTACCTCTTGATTTAGAGATAATCCCAACATTTTTGTGGACGAAATACACCGTTGGTCATATTTCCACGCCATGTTTGGTACCAATAAATTAATTATGGAATTTAAAATATGCTTGGACAAAATACACTGTGGGACATCCACAAATGACATTGCGCATCTACAAAAATGGTTGCAGCGTCAATCGCTTTGGCGATGTCTTACGATGGTACATTTATTGTGTAACATATTTTCGCAGAAGGAAGAGAAAGGGTGGGGGGATGGGGGCGGCGTTGGTTTAAAAACTGGCAACCTCTCGTATGTCCACTGCGGGAATTGCTTGAAGCATGGTAATACCTTTGCAAAATGATTTGGCCGTGATGTGGTCAAGGATTACGTCTGACATGGTCGTGATCTGGTTAAGGGTTGCCTCTAACATGTCAGTGCTATTTGACATGACTGTGACGTAGGACTGTGGCGATGGTAATTATTTGATGGGTCAAAGTCGTTTGTCGACCAGTGCTAATGACGTAAGTTGGCCGGCATATGTGTACGGTTTTCTTGTTTGGCAGGAATATGCGTATGGATTTCTTGTTTGTCTGGGGTTGTTATTCTTTTACTCAGAATGCCTCCGTTACATTCAAGACGTTTCCCGCATTCCTGTCTCGAAACACTCGATAATGCAATAAAAATACAAAGACATTGGTCGTACTCGCGTCATTGACAGAAGTTACCAAGGACCGTGTTGTCTGTCTCGATGACAACATGGTGTACACGTCATGGAAGCGACACAAAAAAGTGTTCAACGACGTAACAAAAGCAATACATTTATTTACTTACAGTAAAGAACACATCCGAACTCTAGATGCCTTGTGCAATCATCTGTGTAGTTAAGTTTGACGTACAACGTACGTGTATCTACATCGATGGTTTTTGTGATACAACTCTGGTGTTGAACAAATGGACCATCAAAGACGTGGAAGTCCATGGTCAGCAAGGGATTCAGTAAGCCGTCAACACAAAACTCAAACTTATGTACTCCACATCTCGATATGTTGGCTGTACACATAGAATCCGAAATAATATTTGGACCATCATCAACTGTGAATCTTGATGCTCCCTCTTTGCCTGTAAATAGCTCGGCTTAATAAATCCTTTTTTGCTTATCAAATATTGAAAATAATACTTATTAAATTTTATTTAAAATATTGAATGAAATTATTTGTATACAAATTCAGGTATTTTTGCATATTAAATATTAAAAAGAATACAAAATAATTCCAAAAGGAACAGCTGAGGCGACTACACGTGACACATGTGCGTCTATTGCCTCATGCCTTCCAGCCCCCAGTTCGTAATACCATCGCTGAGTAGCCCTTGCAACCAGTGAAGTATCACCTTCAAAACCATGCACAGTTACATCGCGAAACCCCCTGAAAGACATGAGCTGGAATGCTCAATACAGTGATCGTGGGCCCTCAAATATAGATGAAGAATACGTAGTTTCTTAAAAATTTTCAATGATATTGTTTTTTTATATTAATTTTAATGTGATGATTCATAATATCATCAAATGTGAGTATTTGACGATTTTTGATTGCAGACTCTCTTACGTCTCGCATAACTTGGTCGTGTGTCTATTTTAATATCAGCAAAGTTAGTGGAACTCATGTTACTAACGGGAGGACCTCCGTTAGACTAGCGTAGAATTCAATAGTAGAACTCGTGTCACTAAAGGCAGAGCCTGTGTCAGACTAGGTTTGAACTCGATGAAACGCTTATTCATATTCACCAAGAAGGACTTTGGGTCAAGTGTTGGTGTACATATACTGTTGTTATGCGCTCCAAACACGTCACACCCCACATAAAACAACGCAAAGAACACCCAGCACAATTCTTGCCAGAAGAGCCGTTTGACATCAACCGAATGAATATTTTCGGCAACAAAAAACATGTTTCCTTATATATAGTTAACTGGAGAAGGGGGAAATTCGCTGACTAGGAAACCAGCTTGTTCTCATAAAGAATAATATATAATCCGTAACCATGTTATTGATTCATGCGTATTCTACATCATCATCATCAAATTGTTTAAAGGCAGATGCAACCCACCCTTACTAAAAAAAAAAAACAAATACCCCCCCCCAACATAAAGAATAATAATTAATCCGTAACCATGTTATTGATTCGTGCGTATTCTACATCATCATCATCAAATTGTTTAAAGGCAGATGCAACCCCCCCTTACTAAAAAAAAAAAACAAATACCCCCCCCCAACCTCAAACAACATTAAGATATGATTGACAACCTTTTTTTAAAAATCAACTCGGTGCTCAATTTACCTACCGTATATTACGGGCAAATATAACTCTTTCCGTGGTTGACGCCGCGTCGAAAAGGACTGCATGATGTTCACATCCAATTGATTTTCACTTAAAACGGTTTTAGCTGTAACATTTACAAAATACCGTCGGACGAGTGAGGTGAATGATGTGCAGTAGCAGTCTTTTTGTTGATTTTCTGAACATGCATCAGGACATCCTCTACACCACTGAGGCAAGAAAAAAAATGTGAAAACAATAATGTGTAGCTGCTGAATTTCATCCATCATATGCCAAATGTATTGAGCAAGATCAAGATCTTATCGCATCTCAACAGTCAGCTGAAAATGTGAGTTACCACAGGCATTTATAATTGAGATTAAAATATAGCTTGAAATTTTGGACCGGAAAAAAAAGCGCAAATTGAAGAAAATAATTACAACACAATTTTACAACACTAAAATTTGAAAAGACTGGGAAATAATATTGATCAGACACGACATATTTTATATTTTTGTAAAAACTTTGTATGTTGTTACAAATTTATTAGGACTGACCCTCGGAAGATAGTTATAGGGACTGACGCTTCTAGCATAGACATAAGGGCTGACAATTGCAACTTAGACATCGGGACAGACACTTTTAACAAAGTTATACAGACTGATACTTGTAACTTAGATATAGGTACTGACACTTGTAACATAGATATAGGGACTGACACTTGTAACATACATATAGGGACTAACACTTGTAACATAGATAGATAAGGACTGACACTTGTAACAAAGATATAGGGACTGACACTTTTAACATAGATATAAGGACTGACACTTGTAACATAGATAAATGGACTGACACTTGTAACATAGGTATAGGGACTGACACTTGTAACATAGGTATAGGGACTAACACTTGTAACATAAATGTATGGACTTACACCTGTAACATAGATATGGGGACTGACACTCGTAACATAGATATAGGGACTGACACTTTTAACAAAGATATAGGGACTGACACTTGTAACATAGATAAATGGACTGACACTTGTAACATAGGTATAGGGACTGACACTTGTAACATAGGTATAGAGACTTACACCTGTAACATAGATATAAGGACTGACACTCGTAACATAGATATAGGGACTGACACTTGTAACATAGCTATAGGGACGGACTCTTGTAACATAGATATAGGGACAATCACTTGTAACATAGATATAGGGACTGAAACTTGTAACATAGATATAGGGACTGACACTTGTAACATAGATATAGGGACTGTCATGCCCTTTAATGAAACGATCTCCATCTCACAGTTTTTGCATTTTTAATGTCTTCCCTTAAAAAAAAAAGAACTACAAAAACTATGAAACTAAGAAAATCGTGGATTATTCTTGTGTGTATTGTTGAACAATGAGGAGGCGTGTTGCAATAAATACATATTTTTATCTTACAAAACTTTTGAATCTGTTAATGATCATCACTCACCACCAATGTTCCCTCTAAGGTTTGTTGGTTCGTGTGCAAAATCATAAAGTTGTGTGCACATTTTTACAGCATCAATTTTTGTGTGCGCAAAATTTTACAGCCTACATACACAAACACACACTTGAGTGGAAATTAGCTGCGCGGTACTCAAAACTGCTGCGCGGCGACTGTGAGATTGCTGCACGGCCGCGCAGCCACGCAGCTTAAAGGGAACATTGCTGACCACCAGACCATGGGATCGCCATCGTAGGTTTCTTCAAAACCGTTTTATTTCTCTGTCTCTCTCTCTTTTACCCCCCCCCCTCTCCTTCCAGCACCATTTACCTCTCCTCCCCTTCGTCTCACTCTCTCCCTCGCCTCTCTCCTTTATTCCCCCTCTCTCTCCTTCCAGCTCTCTTTATCTCTGCCATCCCCTCACTCCACGTCTCTTCATCTTTCTTGCTTCCCCCATCTCCCTCTCAACCTCCCTCTTTGTCTCTCTCCATCTTTCTCCGCCCTTCTTTCTTTTCTTCCTACTCACTATCTCCCCCAAGATCTCTTTCCCTACCTCATTCTCTTCCTCTCTCTCTTTCTCTCTCCGCCCATTCATCTTTTCTTCCTTCTAACTATCTCTCCCCAGCTCTCTTTTTTGACCTCCGTCTCTTCCTCTCTTTCTCACTCTTTCTCGTCCCCTCTCTCACTCATCCTCTTTTCTCGTTCTCTCTGTCACTCTTTCTGCCTTATTCTCTCCAGGTAATAGGGTTATACAAAGATAAACAAGTGCATTACTACTTCTAACACTAGAAGTCACATTTCAGGCTGTGTGAGGGCAAGTAAGAAAACATTATTGTAGGGCTTAACATTTAGAACGAAACGAAACCGAAGAGAAGCCACTCTTGTGTTAATGCACAGATAGACAGGGCGTTTTTGACAATAATAGTTTCGTGAAGCTAAGATTATGTATGTATATCAATTTTCTTTTTTATTGTTATAAAAGTTCACCTTCAGGTTAATCCTTTAGAGATTAGAATAAAATGAATTTTTTTTAAAGTGATAAGTTAATTTTAGTTTATTTACCTGAGTTTCTTTCAAAGCATATGTTTTATTAAACATGGCATAAAACTGGAAATTCATACACTGAAATGTCCAATCATTGGGGCTTTCTCCGTCCAGGTCAAAGGTTACATTAAATATAAGCCGGTCTTTGTCTTCCAGCAGCCCAGATTTACAATACTGAGACTTAGTTCTGTCCAGTACCGTCAATCTAACTTGAGTACTTTTGTTCATGAAACCTGGAACAGACAAAAAATATTTTAAAAAAAAATCATATTTGTTTAAACATAATAATATTCCGTTGAAAACAACCTGAACCGACAACCCCACCCCACAACCACACGTTTCAATGGGGTGGTTGTCACCCGGTGCGGTAATTTTGTTGTGTTCTCTAAATTCGTCACCAGATAATGTATAATCTCTTAAAGAGTAGTTTGCCTAACCAGTTCATTCATAATCTCTGTGTGGTTGTTTGTAAAATTAAGACCTTAAAAAAATAAATAAATAATACTTTTTAACAAAAAATGTATCGACAAAAAAATATTTGTTTTTGAATATTGAACGTTTAAAAATAAATCAATGAAATTAATTTTTAGGGAAACTGTAATAGTAATAGTTAAACCTTTACATTCCTAGTCTTCAAAGATGCAAACCTGTCAATCACTTCACCAGATCTATCAATAACTACATCCAACCTGTCAATCACTTGATCAAACCTGTCAATCACTTCACCAGATCTATCAATAACTACATCCAACCTGTCAATCACTTGATCAAACCTGTCAATCACTTCACCAGATCTATCAATAACTACATCCAACCTGTAAATCACTTGATCAAACCTGTCAATCACTTCACCAGATCTATCAATAACTACATCCAACCTGTCAATCACTTGATCAAACCTGTCAATCACTTCACCAGATCTATCAATAACTACATCCAACCTGTAAATCACTTGATCAAACCTGTCAATCACTTCACCAGATCTATCAATAACTACATCCAACCTGTAAATCACTTGATCAAACCTGTCAATCACTTCACCAGATCTATCAATAACTACATCCAACCTGTAAATCACTTGATCAAACCTGTCAATCACCTCGTCAAACCGGTTAATCCCTTTAATAAAACGGTCAATAACTTTATCAAACCTGTCAATCTCTTCATCATACCGGTCAATAACTTTATCAAACCTGTCAATCTCTTCATCATACCGGTCAATAACTTTATCAAACCTGTCAATCTCTTCATCATACCGGTCAATAACTTTATCAAACCTGTCAATCTCTTCATCATACCGGTCAATAACTTTATCAAACCTGTCAATCTCTTCATCATACCGGTCAATAACTTTATCAAACCTGTCAATCTCTTCATCATACCGGTCAATAACTTTATCAAACCTGTCAATCTCTTCATCATACCGGTCAATAACTTTATCAAACCTGTCAATCTCTTCATCATACCGGTCAATCACTTCAGCAAAAAATTTGATCACATCATGAAACATGTCAATCACGTTATCAAACACGCCAATCACTTCACCAAAGTTAGCTTTCTTCGTGCTATCCCTCTCGATTTTCAAAGGAGAAAATCGAAAAAGCCAGCGAGTTTTTGGATTGTTTCACAATAGACCGAAAATAGCGCTTTGCAGGTTATACTTTTGAAATGCAACACTTGTGTGAAGGCACAGACATACGGATTGTAAGAAAAGCTACTCTCGTGTTAATGCACGATAGACAGATTGTAAGAAAAGCTACTCTCGTGTTAATGCACGATAGACAGATTGTAAGAAAAGCTACTCTCGTGTTAATGCACGATAGACAGATTGTAAGAAAAGCTACTCTCGTGTTAATGCACGATAGACAGATTGTAAGAAAAGCTACTGTCGTGTTAATGCACGATAGACAGATTGTCAGAAAAGCTACTGTCGTGTTAATGCACGATAGACAGATTGTAAGAAAAGCTATTCTTGTGTTAAGACACAGATATACATATTGGAAGAAAAGTTATTCTTGTGTTAATGCACAGTTAGACAGATTGTAAGAAAAGCAACTTTTGTGTTAATGCACAGATAGACAGATTGTCAGAAAAGCTATTCTTGTGTTAAGACACAGATATACATATTGGAAGAAAAGTTATTCTTGTGTTAATGCACAGTTAGACAGATTGTAAGAAAAGCAACTTTTGTGTTAATGCACAGATAGACAGATTGTAAGAAAAGCTAATATTGCGTTAAGGCAGAAATATACAGACAGTAAGAAAAGCTATTCTTGTGTTAAGGCACATATATACATATTGGAAGAATAGTTATTCTTGTGTTAATGCACAGTTAGACAGATTGTAAGAAAAGCAACTTTTATGTTAATGCACAGATAGACAGATTGTAAGAAAAGCTAATATTGCGTTAAGGCAGATATATACAGACTGTAAGAAAAGCTATTCTTGTGTTAAGACACAGATATACATATTTGAATAAAAGTTATTCTTGTGTTAATGCACAGTTAGACAGATTGGAAGAAAAGCAACTCTTGTGTTAATGCACAAATAGACAGATTGGAAGAAAAATTATTCTTGTGTTAAGGCACAGATATACATATTGTAAGAAAAACTATTCTTGTGTTAAGGCACATATATACATATTGTAAGGAAAGCTACTTTTGTGTTAAGGCACAGATATACAGATTGGAAGAAAAGCTACTCCTGTGTTAAGGCACAGATATACAGATTGGAAGAAAAGCTACTCCTGTGTTAAGGCACAGATATACAGATTGGAAGAAAAGCTACTCCTGTGTTAAGGCACAGATATACAGATTGGAAGAAAAGCTACTCCTGTGTTAAGGCACAGATATACAGATTGGAAGAAAAGCTACTCCTGTGTTAAGGCACAGATATACAGATTGGAAGAAAAGCTACTCCTGTGTTAAGGCACAGATATACAGATTGGAAGAAAAGCTATTCCTGTGTTAAGGCACAGATATACAGATTGTGAGAACATTCATCTTACTTTTTATACTAACCTTGAATAGCATGCAAAAACAGCCATATTTTAAAACAAAACATGTTACTTTTTATTATATTTACAAATACTGGACTGATAGTTACAGGTCTGCTCAAGCCTCAAAAATATTCGTCAAGACACCAAGTTGGCGTTCCGTCCTGCAAAATGGTGCTTGATTGGTGCAAAAGAAAAAAAAAAAAAAAAATAACGCTGGTGCAGAAATACATGGAGAGATAATATTTTAAAATTTTATTTGCATAAATTTTTCACTTTCCTTTTGTAGTTTTCCCGGTTTTTATGCTTTAAAAAAAAACAAATAATAAAACACTAATAATTTAAAGTTAAGAGCTACATTTTAACGCTGCTACGAATGTGTGCCAGCAACGGATGCCAAGCATTAAGTGGAAATCGGATGTTTATTACAAGCACAATCATAAAAAAGATTAAGATTTAAAACACCACTTTTTTCCTCTCAGTAAACTTGGTGTTCGCGTGGCACAACACGGATTCCGTTACTCATCCCTTAGCCTATCAGCTAGCTCCCTCATAATGCCAGTTAGCTCCCCTATACTATCAGTTAGCTCCCTATTAGTATCAGTTAGCTCCCTTATAATATTAGTTAGCTCCCTCATTCTACCAGTTAGCTCACTTAAAATATCAGTTAGCAGTCTTATGATATCGTTAGCTCCCTTATAATATCAGTTAGCTCTCTCATAATATCACTTATCTCCCCCATACTTTCAGTCAGCTCACTTATGTTAACAGTGAGATGGCTTATAATATCAGTTAGCTCCCTTACAATATCAGTCAGCTGCCTTATAATATCAGTTAGCTCCCTTACAATATCAGTCAGCTGCCTTATAATATCAGTTAGCTCCCTTACAATATCAGTCAGTTGCCTTATAATATCAGTTAGCTCCCTTACAATATCAGTCAGCTGCCTTATAATATCAGTTAGCTCCCTTACAATATCAGTCAGCTGCCTTATAATATCAGTTAGCTCCCTTACAATATCAGTCAGCTGCCATATAATATCAGTTAGCTCCCTCATCCTATAACTTAGCTCCCTCGACCTGTATCGTTTAATAGCTTCATTTTATTGTTCTGTCTTAACAGTTTTACTTACTTTTTTTTTTATAGCTACTTTCAAATTTCAAATGTATTTTCCACTGCACATAAGGAAGCATTCAGTTATGGGTAAGTCTACTAAAATATATTAATGAAATAATCATGAGACATGGAAATTAACCTACAATAATATGGTAGACAGACTCCATAAGATAAGAGCAGTCAGTGCGAAATTTACACACACATACACAAACAAGTGGGCACATTTTGAATTAATCTTCTAAACGCACAATTCGTAAAATCCAGCGTTTCTCTAAGATGACATAGTTGAGTTCCCTTAGTTTGTCAACCACTCTATACGGACCGTGCAACGTGCTCTTTGTGCTCTACGCCCCGTAGATGATTTCATGAATACGACCAAACTCCCTATATTGAGGGAGGGAGGGGGGGGGCAATACCCCCAGCGCGTTGCCTTTCAACTTTTTGACACACATCGCACGTTTTACAATAATATGTGACATCCTTCGCTATGCCGGGCCACCAACATTCTTCGAAAGCTCTTGCATTCGCCACGATGAACCGTGTGTGGTGGGAAGTTATTATCATGCGCTATTTCCATCACCATTTTTCTTATCGATTTGGGGAAACGGCTAATTGGTCCCAAACCATCGTCCTTTCCGCATCGTACTGTCACACGACTCTCCGTATCTAAACCGTGATAGTCTGCCACCGATAATTTTTCTTCTAGCGTTCTCGTTTGCGCGTCCCAATGCCAAATCATTGTGTCGAAATATTCAAAGCTTTTCCTCTGGTTTCGTTGTGTGTCGTTGCGCCGGGCTAAATTTCCCCTGAACTCCCCCCCCCCCCCCGCCCCCTCTTGCTCTCTGGCCCACTTGATAGTCTGCCTCCGATAATTTTTCTTCTAGCGTTCTCGTTTGCGCGTCCCAATGCCAAATCATTGTGGCGAAATATTCAAAGCTTTTCCTCTGGTTTCGTTGTGTGTCGTTGCGCCGGGCTAAATTTCCCCTGAACTCCCCCCCCCCCGCGCACCCTATTGCTCTCTGGCCCTGAAATATTATTCTCTGGGCCTGTCACATTGTCCTCTGGCCCTATCATATTGTTATCTAGCCCATTTATTGTCCTCTGGCCCTATCATATTGTTATCTGGCCCTGTCCTATTGTTATCTGCCCTATCATATTGTCCTCTGGCAGTATCATATTGTTATCTGGACTTATCAT
>CAXITT010000956.1:44396-49396 GCA_964033795.1 Lymnaea stagnalis
AACTTACCCCATTTGATCTGTCTGTAATCTTCAAGAGTGTATGTTTCTAAGTGTAAAGATGAAAACATTTATTTACATGATCTCGAGGGTGGACCAAGAATACAATTATATGTTCAAAAGTTCTGGTTTGACAAAGTTTTATTTAAAGTATTAATTAAAATTAAATAGCATTTGACGAATTTATTTATAGTATCATGAGTTCTAACAATACTGGGTGTTTTATTATTCTTACAGATACTCAGGGACAGTAACACGTTAAAAAAGAACTGTTTAAGAACGATGACACTGGAATGGATTTATTGTGTGTGTTACAACATGCTACTATTTGACGCATGGTTTTGCTTTCTGAAGAGGTCATGAGTTTGGAGGCCGTATCTGATTGGTGGAATAAGGACACGATGATGACGTGAGTTCAGAATCCGGGGAGACAGGAGCAAAGCCTCCATACACACACACAAAATCAACAACAACAACAACCTAAATTGAACTGTTGTGCTTTTCACTGTGAAGCTTCAATAACGTTTTAAAATATTTCAAGTAGACTTGATTTGATTATTTTGAGCACGGTAATCATGAACTTAACTTCAAAGTAAACAACAAGCGAAATGTTCTCAGAGACAACGGTGTTACAATAAACTAATTGTTAATATTGCTTAAGTTACCTAAAAAGTCGACGCTCGACCCCATGTCTGACGTTGCTCCTGGAGAATCAAATGATGCATTTTAAATCTAGGCCTTTAGTGTTAGTTAACTGACCTAAAAATTCTACACTCGACGCCAAGTCTGACTTTGGTCCAGGAGACTCAAATGATACATTTTAATTTTAAGCCTTTTTTGTTGCTTTGTGTTATGCCGTAAGACACATCCATTACTTAAATTGGGGCAAGATAACGTCAGGTCAAAGGGTAAAAACAGCCCGCGAAAATTACTATGGCCTGGCAGATATTGAATACCCTTGGAGCCGCTTTAAGGACACAACAATTGGCGAGCCACACAAATTTTGTGTGTGCTTAATAGATGTTTGTTTTTTTCTCTCACTATCCTGCGTTCGCTGCGGTCCTTGTGTACTATTTGGTAGTTTTATGGTTACTCGTGGGGGTTGGGGGTCATTGGTTAGCTCTTAGATTGTAAGCAAAAGTTGCTGCACTCATTAATCTTCAAAATTGTTCCAGAAATGCTATTTTATTTTCACATATTCGTGTACAGTATTATGCACTGGGAATCTATATATTTTATTGGTTTATAAAAATTAGAACTTAAAACAAACTAAACATAATATCAATGTACAACTTTATTTAAAATGTGTTCAATGAAACACAATGTTTTCTTTAGAAAACCTGAAGCTTTAATGGGGCGAAATTTTGCAATGTGTACTATTAGCCATCGGAAAGCTTGTAATGATACCTGCTTTATATGCTAGTGCTGATATGACAATCTGTTTAAATACTTTGAAATGGCTACATTATTTAAGGAAAAGCAGAAAACATGAAGAGGAGGAAAGCGAAAAATGGCAGTGTCGCCAAAAAGCCTTCGCTGGCAAATAAAAAAAAAAAAGAGAGAGAACGTAAACAAGAAAAGAAAAAAACAAAAGCAAAAAAACCAAATCTGAGATAAAAATGAAAAAAAAAAATTCTTTTATTTCAATACATTGTAATTTAAGTTTAAGAATGTTTCTTTCTCCCGTTTTCGTTTGCAATAAATTTGTTACATCTTGTGGACTCCTGAACTTTATTAAAGTATATTTAAAATGTTGGATTGGAACTTTCATTAATTGAATGTATTCAATATTATTTACACTGTTTCTTTTTAAAATTTACTGATTGAAATGATTTTATAAAACTTAAGTTATGACATTTAAAATTTTACTTAAATTTTGTAAATAGTTAGATAATGAATTTGACAATAAACAATATTTATATATATTTATATAAAATGAGTCATTTGAACATTAATTCTAATATCAACAAAAGCGTTATAATTACCGTATGAATTCATTTTCAACTTGGGGCATTCAGCTGGAATGATAAGTTGTTTATTAAATAAATAGATAGAAGCAAACAAATAGAACGCAACTAAAACTTAAGTTTAGAAATGAATGTACGGATCTAATTCTAAAGCTAAAAAAACCCCAACCAGCAAATCAAATCATACATCGTACATTTGAAACAATTATTTAAATATGATTATGAGGATATTCAAACCTGTTAGTTTTAAAGAAACCGTTACATTAACATTTAACGTTATGTTGTGCACGCTTGATTGAAACAGACAAAATATTTTGACCATGACACAATGTTCCCAATATACATTAACCTAGTACTCACAGTGAACTTCATTTACTGTCTCAACCGTAATTTCTTTAAAAAAAAAACAAAAAAAACAACAAAACAAACAAACATTACAATTATTGTAAATAAATAAATTATTACTTTTTAAAATTTAATTTTGCCATGTAGTGATATGAATGAATTAATAATCTACACCGTTTTAATGATTTGTTTAATGGGTGTGTCTTTTGGTTTGCTCAAAACGTGATTTGTTAGTGGGCATATTTGAGTATAGAGATTTATTGTGTAATTGTGTCTATGTTGTTTGTGTGGATGACGTTTCATAGCGGGAAATATGACGCTGATTTTTGTTATTTATGATCATTTGGTATGTAGAGTAAGAGCCGAAGGGAGGAGTTCAGGAGAGCGATTTTGTGATTAAAGGACAGAGAAGTGTACTACTAGAACAGGATGCCACCGGAGAATGTTACGACCAGAAGAGGTTGCCAACAAAGCTGTGTGCTACCAGAACAGGTTCCAGGAAAGCTGGATGTCACATGAGAAAGGAGACTCGAAGAAGGTCAAGGGAAACGTAAGGACGTGGTAAAATGGCCCCGAGTGACACCAACCCTAATGACGTCATATATGTTCAATGTTCAATTTCATCGACTTACCCCATTTGTTGGCCTGATTCATTCAGAATTTTGATTATTTACGTCAACATTGCCAACATAATTAACTACTTTTTACGATCAGACATTAAATCAAAATTCGCAAATACTATTTGGCTAAAACAATTAAATTATCAGCTGATTAAGACTATATCTCATTTAAGTATATCAATCCATGCCATATGACGTGCACGTATTTTTGTCCTATGTGTAGCGATTGTTTATGACATGGTGATCGAATCAGTTTTTAATGGCCACAGCTCATACTCATGCAAGTTTACAGCAAACAACGAAAAAAAATAATTCTAAGTATTGGAGTTTTATGTTCCTCTGAGTTGACTCCTGACCCTTTGTATTTTCATGTATTATGCAAATAAATGATTTCACATCGTTTAATATGTAATTTTTAAAAAAAAGGTAGTTGGCTATTTATTTGCAGCATTGCAACACTGAATCTAGGTGTGGATTTGGACAAAGGTTGCCACTGCCTACACTTCATTATGTAAGGTGTTTTATTAAATAAAACAAAACATTTTATAATTTACCACCGAATCTTTTCTTCCGAGAGCAGATTTTAGCAAAGACTGAAAAAGAATGTACGAATTTAAAATAAGTTAGTAAGGGCACCGTGATCATCATTTAAAAAAAAAAAAAATTGAGGAAAATTGTATTTTTTCAAAGTTTAAAATAATAATAACAGTAATTACTTTCAAATAAAATCCTACTTATACAATTAAAGTTGAGACTTCAATACGGTTCCATTTACAAGAATTTGTGATTGAATTTTAACTCACTGTAATAACAAAGAATTGTTCCGAAAGCGATGACTGTAGCGGCCAACATAGGAACAGCAACCCATGGAATTGATAATTCTGTAGATTCTGTATAGAAGTTACTGATTATCTTTCTTGAGTCCATTTTCATTTTACGGTTATTTTCTTTGAACCAAACATATATTTAACATATTATATACCCATTTAATTAGTGAGGATAATACTAACACTACTCAGTGCACTCTTTTAACTTGGAGTGTATATTTAACTTATTCTATCCACATTTAATTAGTAAGGATAATACTAACACCAAAAAATGCACATTTTTAACTTTGATTTCATATTGAACAAATAATGCATTACAAATACCATGTATTTAGGGCATACATAGTCACTCAAATACAATATTAATGTAAAAAAGAATGGCCTTCATTATTTTTTTTCGCAACTCCTTTGTAACATTTTAGCTCATTATATGAATACAAGAAAAGCCTCAGAGGCACTGAACCACAGAGTGCTCACCCTGCCCAGACCACTACACATTTCATTCCTCAGATGACCTCAGTGCCCTCAAGTTGGTGCCCCCTGCCCAGACCACTACATCTTCATTCTCTCAGGAGCCTTCAGTGCCCTCAAGTTGTCACCCCTTGCCCAGACCACTACACATTTCATTCCTCGGATGCCCTCAGTGCCCTCAAGTTGGTGCCCCCATCCCAGACCACTACACCTTCATTCTCTCGGGAGCCTTCAGTGCTCTCAAGTTGTCACCCCTTGCCCAGACCGCTACTCCTTCATTCTCTCGGGAGCCTTCAGTGCCCTAAAGTTGGTGCCCCCAGCACAGACCACTACACCTTCATTCTCTTGGGATCCTTCAGTGCCCTCAAGTTGGCTTTTTTCTGACTGCGCTGAGCGTCCCTGACAGACTTACATGTCTTGGATTTTCTTATATAAATTCATTTATTTTGTCCACTAGTTCGGTGTTCGCAATACATGTTCATATCTGTTCCTTCTGTAAGAGCTTTCACTTGTAACATATGTAAATAAATGTTCATTTCTGGTATTTCTATACCTATTCAAAATATAAGGACTGGCACTTGTAACATCTACAAATATTCAATATATAAGAACTTTCACTTGCAACATAACATAAATGCATGCTATTTCTCTTATTTCCGTATCTCTTCAGTCTGTAAAGCCTGACACTGGTAACATAAATACATAATAATCTTTTTCATATCCATATCTATCCAATATTTTGAATGGGTACCTTGTAACCAACTCCCCAGAGA
>CAXITT010000956.1:54396-61896 GCA_964033795.1 Lymnaea stagnalis
TTCAATTCATCTTCAATCGACAGCCTACTTAACTATGTTGTTTTTTGTATAATGGATATAATGTGTTTCTTTGTGATGTAAAATAAGAGCTATTTTTAAGTTGATACTTATTATACTATTAAGGCATACAATTGGTTACGCTTGGTTAGAGAGTAATCGACCAGCGTTATTAAAGTCACATCAATGAACGCATTTGCGTCATCGGTTGGATCAAACTTTTATAAAAAAAACAAAGAATTTTGTTTCATAACTCTTTATTTAACAATCATAGAATTTTTTTCCCGTCAATTTTTCCACTGGTTTTATACAATTGATATCTAGGTTCCCACCATCTCGGAGAATTGATATTTCATATTCTGGTTAGTTTCATTGTCAGTTACTCTACTTTGATATATTTTGACAACCAAATATTGTTGTATTCCCTAAATTTATTGATCAAAATTCAGATTAGGCAATTAAATATTTCTTTAATCAAAGGAGAGAGATAAAACATTGCTGAATTCGAACGAGAGAGATACAATTGATGCAATCAAAAGACAGAGAGATAAGATATTGCAATAATCAAAGGAGAGCGATAAAATATTGCTATAATTAAAATTTGCGGAGGTTGTATGTTTGTTAGATGAAGTTGCTTATGCTTATGTATATGGATTTCCGAGTAAAATATCTGTAAAAATACATGCATCGAAGTTGTTTTGGAATAAATGCAGATTATTGCAGGAGTTACTTTGTTCAATGACGTTTCTGGAAATATTTATACGACATAGAAGGGGTTACTAAGAAGAGGATATGCATGCATGTTAATAATATTTTCAAGACACCCCATAGATAGTTAGACCGGTGATTAACTCAGGTGTCAAATTTCTTTAATATCGTCTGTGCGTGAGGTCAGACATATTTAGACAGGTGACAGACTAGCTATTACCTTCCTATTATTATATCTATGAATAAGATACGAGAGAAAAAGGAAGACAGCCTTTTCACACGAAATAATGAAATCAATGGTGTCTTTTTTTTTGTATGTGTCTAAAGCACAGCGCTGTAATCTTCAGATATTCCCATAATTAGTTGTTGATGATCGCTGATATTTAACAAACACACTTTATAATTATATTGGATTATGTAAATTAAACTGTCCCTATCTATTATTTTGTTGAAATGACCGCGCGTCTCCATTTTTCGATTTAAAAATAAATTTAAAAAAAAAAGGAAAACCATTAAAAAATCTATAAAGATCAAGCCTGCGAACGTTTGGGAACGCTGCGTGGTTGAAAACTTGTCACGTGAGGAAACTAAAGTAAAACTCAACATTGTAAAAAAAAATAGTCCTCTTTGTCTTACCTGGACAATTATTAACTGCATGAAGATAAAGATACAATAACATTAAATTTTATAATGACGTTCGTTTCTGTTTATTGCTCCTTGACATAATTAAAAAAAAGAACAATGAAGTATTACCTACGGATAAATATATTTTATTACAGCATCTTAGGCTAACATAGTATATTCTTAATATTGTTTTTTTTTTCCCACGATATATTGTAGAGAAATGATAATTCACATACGCTGTTAATGCAGATGTTTGGATAATTCCCAGTTGCAAGGTTAGGACAACGACCACCCGACGTTGGTTGGCTTCCCCAATTAGTAGGACTATCAGATTCCACTGGACACTGCCAGTAGTTATAAACCAATGACACGTAAGGCATGATCCCGCAAATACTGTGGTCGCTTTTTAATGGTAACTTTTCATGGAGACCAAGGTAATCGGGGACCTAAATTAGTAGCGCTAGGGTAACGATCATAATTCATGATACTGTAAACAAATAAGGATCTGACGGGATAGAATGTTCCTTGCTAAGTTGTGGTAAAATTGATAGTCATTGGAAGGTATGTAGAGATTCGATATTGATAGCCATTTTAAGGTTTTTAGAGATTAGACATTAATGGTCCCTGAGAGGAATGTAGAGATGAGAAACTGATAGTCATTGGAAGGTTTGTAGAGATTTGACGACTAATTTGATGACTAATAAACATAGGAGTTGTTTGAAGAACTCGGACAGAGTTCATATTGAGTGTTGAGACGGTGGTTGGGGAACAGAAAAGAGCAGCCGAGGGGTGGAATAATTAAGGGAGCAATCAGTGCAGTTAAGGGTTTAAACAGTGCCCATGAGGGACAGGTGAGCTTTGTTGACGGACAGAACAACCCATTTGAGAGACCGAACAGCGCAGCTAAGCAATCGAAAGTTTCATCTGAGGTGCCGAATGGATATGAAAAGCGACGAACCATGAAGTTAGAGCCGAGTACACGACAAATGAAAGTTATCAAAATTGTGGTAGCAATGGGATAGTCACCTTGCAAAATCTTCGAAGGGAAACATTTTTTTCTGTCTAACTGAAATGGTCAGGACAATATCCCACACAATATCCCGCACAATATCCCACACAATATCCCGCACAATATCCCGCAAAACAATCTCAAGAAAAGCGGCCGCGCGAAACTTTACCTCAAAAATTTCTTTGCTAAATTTTACGGGGCAGAATTACAATGTTCAGCTTTAAACTTTTCAAAAGAAATAAAGACGATACACTGATTTATATTTCATTTTCTTGGAAGGTTGTCGCAGAGAGATAGAGCGAGAGAAAGAGAGAGAGAGAGAGAGAGAGAGAGAGAGAGAGAGAGAGAGAGAGAGAGAGAGAGAGAGAGAGAGAGAGAGAGAGAGAGAGAGAGAGAGAGTTTCGTAAGACACCACATGGCATGAACTTCATGTCTTCATTCACAAGTTGAGCCTTTGCCCCAACCTCCACATTGTGACAAACTGCAGTGGACTGAATTCTCCTTTCTTTCACTTTTCGCCCGTATTTAAGCTCTCACCTACTTATTTTTTTTTTGGCGAAATTTTTGAAGCATTCTCGGATACTACTTCTCAAGAAAAGTGTTATTTTTAAATTTAATTCTTTTTTTTGTCTGTGGTTTATTCGCGGACTAAGGCTTCCTATCGACTCGTTCATTTTTTGTTGCATTCCTTTTTTTTCAGGTTTGGCCATACTTTCTTTTAATCATTTACTAAAAAAAAAAAAAGAAACAACGTCGTAATAAAGGCAATACATTGATTTACTTACAATAAAGAACACAGCCAAACTCTAGATGCCTTGTGCAGTCATCGATTTTTTTTTGCCTTCCTTTTTTTTCAGGTTTTGCCATACTTTCTTTTAATCATTTACTAAAAAAAAAAAAAAAAGAAACAACGTCGTAATAAAGGCAATACATTGATTTACTTACAATAAAGAACACAGCCAAACTCTAGATGCCTTGTGCAGTCATCGGTGTAGTTAAGTTTGACGTACAACGCGCGCGTATCTACATCGATGGTTTTTGTAATACAATTTTGGTGTTGAACAAATGGACCATCAAAGACGTGGAAGTCCATTGTGAGCAAGGGATTCAGTAAGCCGTCGACACAAAACTCAAACTTGTGTACCCCACATCTCGATATGTTGGCAGTACACATTGAGTCTGATAGGATATTTGGACCATCATCAACAGTAAATCTTGACGCCCCCTCCTTGCCTGGAAATAAGATGGTAAATAATACGTAAAAGTGTGTGTTTAAAATATTCTTTTTAAAAAAATGCCGTAAACATAAATGTGTTTACTCTAAAAACATAAGTGTGTTTACTATAAAAACATAAATGTGTTTACTATAAAAACATAAATGTGTTTACTATAAAAACATAAGTGTGTTTACTATGAAAACATAAGTGTGTTTACTATGAAAACATACGTGTGTTTACTATGAAAACATAAGTGTGTTTACTATGAAAACATAAGTGTGTTTACTATGAAAACGTAAGTGTGTTTACTATGAAAACGTAAGTGTGTTTACTATGAAAACGTAAGTGTGTTTACTATGAAAACGTAAGTGTGTTTACTATAAAAACGTAAGTGTGTTTACTATGAAAACGTAAGTGTGTTTACTATAATGAAAGATAATGTTCTTTTTTTCTTTCTAAATTCAGATGAGATGATTTATAATAAAAACAACAGAAGTATGATACAAGTTTTAATGGGAGACTCTGTCCCGTCTCGCACAATTGTGCTGTGTGGGCTTATTTCAATCCCGACAAAGATAGTTTGACTTTGACGCATGGTGCATACCTTCAGTATTGTAAATGACATGCTGTAATGTTAAATCGAATGCAACACTTCTGTCAGAGGCGTCGCCTTTGGCGTTATTTACTCACTCGGGGCGAAATGTACGCAACTTAAGAGCTTTTGAGAGCAGTCCGGAAAAAAATTTGACATCCAGGGCCCTAACGCTTTTGTAAGGCACGTTTCTAAATTTGTGTTCAGTAGCAGCGCCGTAAAGGCCCGCACCGTGGTACGTCCCTCTTCTGACTAGTGTGTTTCGGTTCGATGTGTACCCAGACAGAACGCAAACAATACGCGCCATCTCATCTAACCTTTCCACATCCCAAACACCTTCTTTGACCACCCAAAATTCCGGATCCAGACTTTCTCATCACTTATGTGTGAGCCAGTTTGAATAATTTTATCAAACGATCATAGCATCATACGCTTTTGCGTTTTAAATTTGTGTCGATTCCAAAACTTGAGAATTGGAGTTTGATACCCGGGAAAACTTAGACAAGCAAAAAATATATGGCAGCTTTGCGTTTTGATTAGGTCATCTAATTAATAGAAGGAATATTCTGAATTCAAACTCGGAGACATAGTCCTGTAAGAGGTATGACACTAACTCAATACAAATTTCGAGAATTGCTGCGACACTACAGCATGATCATCTGCAAAAAAGAAAAAAAAAATGTTTCCTAGTGTTCTCCAGTTGTGTGGAGAGATTGGGTTTTTTAAAACTAGCAAAGAAGCTTAGCCATCTCCAAAAAAAATTTTGATGGAAGTATGCCGAAAAAAACAACGAATTGAAACTAAATTTGAACGACCCCCGAAAACAAAGAGTTTTTCGTATAAATCTCTTATCAAATATAATAGCGAGCGATGGGAGATGAAGCTGAAAATTTGACAAAACATTCATGCAAGTCACGCATTTTATAAGAAACCCAATTGGTTCTACCCCCTCACCCCCAAGGGGTTAGAAATGGCACCCACCTCCCCTCGCTTAAAATGTATGAATATTCTAATGACCCACACGCTTTTACACGGCAGATTTATATCATGATCTATTTCACAACAGCAAAAGAAAATATAACGCTGTCAACGCACTTGCGATATATTTTTTAAACCTATATCAATTAGCGCAGTTATCGGGAATTTTTATTTCATGCCATCATTTTTCATCCAATTGCCCTTAAAAAAAACAGGATAAATACATTTTGGGGGTTTGTGGTTAGGGCGTAGAGCTCAAAGTTTGTGGTTAGGGCGTAGAGCTCAAAGTTTGTGAGAATGTTTGGCAAGAAGTGGGTAAGTAGGTCAATTAGTCTTCCGAATATTTTTCCTAACTGGAGACCACGAACATAATCGAAGTTAAAATAAATGAATAAAAACAACAACAACACAATTATAAAGTTCAATTTGCTTACCATATATTGTGTGTTAATTGTAACTGGTCCACGGATTATTCCATTTGCTTACCATATATTGTATGTTAAGTGTACCTAGTCCACAGGTTGTTCCATTTACTTACCATAATATATTGTATGTTAACTGTACCTAGTCCACAGGTTGCTCCATTTACTTACCATAATATATTGTGTGTTAAGTGTACCTAGTCCACAGGTTGTTCCATTTACTTACCATAATATATTGTGTGTTAATTGTACCTAGTCCACATATTGTTCAATTTGCTTAACATATATTGTGTGTTAATTGTATCTAGTCCACAGATTTTTCCATTTACTTACCATAATATATTGTGTGTTAATTGTACCTAGTCCACAGATTGTTCCATTTACTTACCATAATATATTGTGTGTTAATTGTACCTAGTCCACAGATTGTTCCATTTACTTACCATAATATATTGTGTGTTAATTGTACTTAGTCCACAGATTGTTCCATTTACTTACCATAATATATTGTGTGTTAATTGTAACTAGTCCACCGATTGTTCCATTTGCTTACCATATATTGTGTATTAATTGTAAGTAGTCAACATATTGTTCCATTTGCTTACCATACATTGTGTGTTAAGTGTACCTAGTCCACAGATTGTTCCATTTACTTACCATAATATATTGTGTGTTAATTGTACCTAGTCCACAGATTGTTCCATTTACTTACCATAATATATTGTGTGTTAATTGTACCTAGTCCACAGATTGTTCCATTTACTTACCATAATATATTGTGTGTTAATTGTACCTAGTCCACAGATTGTTCCATTTACTTACCATAATATATTGTGTGTTAATTGTACCTAGTCCACAGATTGTTCCATTTACTTACCATAATATATTGTGTGTTAATTGTACCTAGTCCACAGATTGTTCCATTTACTTACCATACATTGTGTGTTAAGTGTACCTAGTCCACAGATTGTTCCATTTACTTACCATAATATATTGTGTGTTAATTGTACCTAGTCCACAGATTGTTCCATTTACTTACCATAATATATTGTGTGTTAATTGTACCTAGTCCACAGATTGTTCCATTTACTTACCATAATATATTGTGTGTTAATTGTACCTTGTCCACAGATTGTTCCATTTACTTACCATAATATATTGTGTGTTAATTGTACCTAGTCCACAGATTGTTCCATTTACTTACCATAATATATTGTGTGTTAATTGTACTTAGTCCACAGATTGTTCCATTTACTTACCATAATATATTGTGTGTTAATTGTAACTAGTCCACCGATTGTTCCATTTGCTTACCATATATTGTGTATTAATTGTAAGTAGTCAACATATTGTTCCATTTGCTTACCATACATTGTGTGTTAAGTGTACCTAGTCCACAGATTGTTCCATTTACTTACCATAATATATTGTGTGTTAATTGTACCTAGTCCACAGATTGTTCCATTTACTTACCATAATATATTGTGTGTTAATTGTACCTAGTCCACATATTGTTCAATTTGCTTAACATATATTGTGTGTTAATTGTATCTAGTCCACAGATTTTTCCATTTACTTACCATAATATATTGTGTGTTAATTGTACCTAGTCCACAGATTGTTCCATTTACTTACCATAATATATTGTGTGTTAATTGTACCTAGTCCACAGATTGTTCCATTTACTTACCATAATATATTGTGTGTTAATTGTACCTAGTCCACAGATTGTTCCATTTACTTACCATAATATATTGTGTGTTAATTGTACCTAGTCCACAGATTGTTCCATTTACTTACCATAATATATTGTGTGTTAATTGTACCTAGTCCACAGATTGTTCCATTTGCTTACCATAATATATTGTGTGTTAATTGTACCTAGTCCACAGATTGTTCCATTTACTTACCATAATATATTGTGTGTTAATTGTACCTAGTCCACAGATTGTT